>JAZGTL010000031.1:12560000-12800000 GCA_037349345.1 Oemleria cerasiformis
GTTCTAGTTCGTCTCAGAGTCAGACTCAGAACCCGAATTCATCTAAGACTCCGGTAAATACAACTAGAAGGATTATGATGTCATGATATGGGAGTCACTTGTTTTGTTGTGTATTGGAGTTAATAATGTTAGATTCTCAGCCTTTCTCCACTTATTTTGTAGGTGGACGTGGTTCACCATCACTCAGCTTCAAACCATGAGAGCAAACCTTTAACTCAAGAAGAAATTAATGCTGTTTTTCTTGAAGATGCTTTGAAAAGGCAACGGGCTTCAATTTGGGATCATTTTGAAAGGTACAAAACTCCAACTAGTGACACTAGAGCTAGGTTTAATTACTGCAAGATTTATACATATGCTGCTGATTCAACTAGAATGTGATTACTCACCATGCAAAATACCAAACATATACCCCTAATATGGCTAAGTCGAAAAAACAAAAAAACTTGTCTTATGAAAACCTTACTGAAGTTTCTGTTGGGTTTAGTAAAAAAAAGAAAAATTTACCAAAACATGTATCGAGATTATAGTTGTAGATGAGTTGCCTTTTTCTTTTGTATAACGGAAAGGGTATCATAAATTCATGTTGAGACCTTGTTATAAATGGAGAGTTCCCTGTCGTCAAACAATTGCTAGAGAGGTGCTTAGCATGTATTATGTTGAAAGGCAGTCACTAAAGGAGTTGGGTAAAGTCTTATAGGGTCAGCAACAACTGATACATGGACATCCTTTCAGAAAATCCATTCAACCTGTAAATTTCTTGTCCCAACTGATTTCACGTAGTGTTATCCAAAAATAGAACTGATAGTTCCCTGAATGAATTTATGTTTTCTAGAACATATGAAATTGAACGAATACTATTTTTTTACCACTTTGAGTTGCAAATTTGGCAATCTGAATGATGCAGGAGCATCTAATAAGTTCTGTAAGCCTAGGATCTGTTAACTAAGGAGGCTGAGTACTCGTTAGGATTTTGATCATTATTATTGTAATAATTTGGTATCTTAGTTTTTCTTTTAAGTTTTATGTAATTCTTGTAGGACTTAGGTAAGTCCTAATCACATTAGGATTCTTAAGTATTAGGACATCTAGGGTTTTCTCTATTCTAGTATAAAGAGACTATTAAGGGGGATTTTATATTCAATCTTTTATCAATAATAATTCAGAAAATTAGAGTTTCTCTTGAGTTTACCCTAGAACTCAATATACTCGTTCCTACTTTGATCCTATTCCCCCACTTCTTTATGTTTGTTGGTCTCTACCTTGCTGGCCTGTACCATTGTGGTTCATATGAGCTCTAACATATAAGAATGAGAATTGATGAATTCAAGTTTTGGTTTTAGCGTTGTGAGGTTCATATGAAGTCTAATCTATAAGTTTAGGGTTTCATGAATGAATTGTATTTATATACGATTTCGAGTTCAAATTTTGGGGGTTCATATTAACTCGTATGAGATTGGGGATTCGTGAATGAACATTAGATTTTTGACAACTTCGAGTTTCGATTTTGTATTTGTTGGGGATTCGCAAATATAGAAGAATAGCGTTTTTGGTGTTTTAGTCAAAATTTCAAAAACTGACTAAAAATTATGACTTATAGTTCATAGTTTTTGGAAAAAATGTGAATTTTGAGACTACGAAATATTTTAATTGTACATTCGCAAAATAGTTATAAGTCATTTGAGACATTTTCTACCATTTATTGAGCCCACAAACCATTTTTATTGAATTGTTTAAGCTAAAAAATATTAAACTCAATGAAATTTACTAGCAGGTTGCGAGAGTAATATTTGGAAACTGAAAAAATAGGAGGAATGTCTTGTAAGTACTTTAAGAGTTGTTTAATGAGATGAGAATGTAAGAAGAATAAGTTAAAAACCACCCAAAAATCGTTACTCACGATGTCATGATTTTTAGCCAGTTTTCGAGATTTTGACCAAAACACCAAAAACATTATTCTTCTACATTCTCATCTAATTACAGGCCTTTTAAAGTCTTACAAGAAATTCCTCATTTAATTCACTCACAAAAGTCAGTCTTGTATCCCGCTAGTATATTTCGTTGAGTTTGACATTTTCTAGCTTATAAAATTCAACAAAAATGGTTTTTGGGTTCAATAAATGGTAGATAATATCTCAAAGGGCTTATAACAGTTTTGCTTAGTTGGAGTTAAAATATTTTACGATATCCTAAAATGCACATTTTTTTCCAGAAAGTATGGAGCTAGCTCATAAATTTTTAGTCGATTTTTGAAATTTCGAATACACAAAAAAACTTATTCTACTACCATTCTCATCTCATTACTAGCCATTTAAAGTACTTACAAGACATTCTTCCTATTTTTCAGTTCCAAATACTACTCTTGGATCCTGTTAGTAAATTTCAACGAGATTCATATTTTTTAGTTTAAACAATTCAATAAAAATGGTTTGTATTCTCAATAAATGGAAAAAAAAAAAGTCCGAAAGGGCTTATAACAATTTTGCAAATGTGCAGTTAAAATATTTGCTATCATCCAAATTTGCATTTTTTTCAAAAATTGTGAGGTTATAACTCATGATTTGTAGTCTTTTTTTTTTTGTAATTTCGATAAAAATATCAAAAAACTTAATCTACTTCCATTATCATCTCTTTAAAGGCCTTTTAAGGCTTACAAGACATTATTTATTTATTTCACTCACGAAAGTCACTTTCGTATCTCGCTAGTAAACTTCGTCGAGTTTATTTTTTTTAGCTTAAAAAGTTAAATAAAAACAGTATGTGGGCTCAATAAAAGGTAGTATATGTCTCGAAGGACTTGTAACAATAAAAGGCATAATATGTCTCGAAGGACTTGTAACTATTTCTTAATCTCCCAAAAATTCGTATTTTTTTCAAAAATTGTGATCTATAATTCACGATTTTTACCCAATTTATGAAAGTTCATCAGAAAACATCAAAAAACTCATTCTATTTCCGTTCTCACATGATTAAAGGCCTTTTAAGGTTCTTCCAAGACATTCCTCCAACTATTCTAGTTCCAAATATTCTACTAGCAAATATTACTCTCATTCTAGTTCCAATTATTCTACTAGCAAATATTTTAGTTCCAAACTTATTCAATAAAAAACATCAAAAAATTTATTCTAGTTCCAAATATTACTCTCATTCTACTAGCAAATTTCATCGAGCTTAACATTTTTTAGCTTAACAAATTCATTAAAATGGTTTGTGGGCTAAATAAATGGCAGAAAATGTACCAAATGGGTTATAAAAGTTTTGCAAAGTGCAGGTAATATATCATGAGATCTCCCAAAATTCGCAATTTTTCCCAAAATTATGAGTAATAACTCAAGATTTGTATTTGATTTTTGGTAATTTGACAAAATCATGAAAAAACTTAATTCAATTTTCATTCTCATCTCATTGAAGGCCTTTTAAGGTTCTTACAAGACATTCCTCATATATTTTAGTCAAGTAAGTCACTCTCCTATCTCGCTAGAAAATTCGTCGAGATTAATATTTTCTAGCTCAAACATTGAATAAAAATGGTTTGTAGGCTAAATAAAAGGCATAAAATGTCATGAAGTCAAATCCTAGATGTAGAAATATAAGAAGGTGGATCCCTTCTCCATCGAAAGAAATGGTAGTTAAAATATTTCGCAATCTTCCAAAATTCGCATTTTTTTCCAAAAATTTGTGTTATAACTCACAATTTTTAGGCGGTTTTTGGAATTTTAACAAAAATAATTAGGTTTCGTTTTGTACGCTGTATTGTACTGACTATTTTAGTCGGATGGATTAATTAGTCCACTGGGTATATTGATTATTTAGTCGGGCTTTTGATGCTCTTCCTGATTAAAATGTCGATTATATTATATTGTCCGGATTATATTATACTAATTGATAAGTAATATTTATATATCCTAAATATTAATTATGTATATTATTATTATTATTTATTATTTATTATTTATTTTAATTAATTATTGATATTAATATTATTACTATTTATTTAATTATTATGAAATATGAATTATTAATTTATTATTATTCTTTTTTAATTATTACTAATAATAATAATAATAAATTATTGTTATTGTTATTGCTATTGCTATTATTTTTCAAGATTGCTAGTCATCCGACTATTTAATATGGACAATTTTGAGGGTATTATTTTAGTAGGTGTGGATCGTATAAATGTACTCAATCGTATTTACTTATTTGGTGGCTAATTAATACGGGTGGTACCAAATACCGGTTTCGTATTATATTATCCTATCCGGTCCTAAACGTAGCCCTAATAACTTATTATACTTCCATTATCATCTCATTAAATAGTTTTTAAAGTACTTACAAGACATTCGTCCCATTTTTCAGTTTCCAAATAGTTTAATATTTTTTAGCTTAAACAATTTAATAAAAATGGTTTGTGTGCTCTATAAATAGATGAAAATGACTCAAATGGTATAACTGTTTTTCTAATGTACAGTTAAAATATTTTGTAATCTCCTAAAATTCCCATTTTTTTCAAAAATTGTGAGTTATATAAATCATGACTTTTAGTCAGTTTTTGAAATTTTGACCGAAACGCCAAAACTGTTATTCTTCTACATTCTCATTTAATTATGGGTCTTTTAAAGTTCTTATAAGAAATTCCTCATTTATCTCACTCATGAAAGTCAGTCTCGTTTTACATTAGTATATTTCGTTGAGTTTTCTATCTTAAAAAGTTCAACAAAAATGGTTTGGGGCTTAGTAAATGGCAAATAATGTCTCAAAGGGCTTATGGAGTTAAAATAAAGTTCTTACAAGAAATTCCTCATTTATCTCACTCTGTAATGTCAGTCTCGTATCTCGCTAGTAAATCCCGCTAGTATAATGTCTCGAAGGGCTTATAACAGTTTTTCTAAATTGGAGTTAAAATATTCCACGATCTCCCAAAATTCATTTTTTTTTCAAAATTCACAATTTGTTTGTCAATTTTTGAGACTTTGATAAATACACCATAAAAAGTTATTCTAGTACCCTTCTCATTTCATTAATGGCCATTTAAAGTACTTCCAAGACATTCTTCCTATTTTTTCAGTACCCAAGACTACTCTCGGATCATGCTTGTAAATTTCAACAGGATTCATATTTTTTTGTTTAAACAATTCAATAAAAATGGTTTGTAGGCTCAATAAATGGCAAAAAATGTCTGAAAGGGGCTTATAATAGTTTTGTCAAATGTGCAGTTATTTTGAAATCATCCAAATCCGCTTTTTTTTTTTTCAAAAATTGGGAGTTATAACTCACGATTTCTAGTTAGTATTTAAAATTTCGACAAAAACATCAAAAAACTTATTATACTTCCATTATCATCTCTTTAAAGGCCTTTTAAGGCTTACAATATATTCTTCATTTATTTTGCTCACGAAAGTCTTTTTCGTATAAAAATGGTTTGTTGGCTTAATAAAAGACTGAAAATGTATGGAAGGTTTTATAAAAAAAATTCTTATGAGCATTTAAAATATTTCTCAAACTGACTAAAAATCGTGAGAAAATACTTGCGTGGAAATTTCGCGAAATATTTTGATTGCACTATAACAAAACTATTATAAGTCATTTTTAGTGGGCACACTAACTACGAGTTTTAAATTTTTTATGCCAAAAAACGTTGAAATCTCGTAGTGTGGTTTGGAAGGGACTTTATGGGTCGAAAATAATTAAAATCATTTCTGTCTACTTCAAAAATAACTTACAGGGAGGTGAGAATGGAAATATAATAAGAATTTTGAGGTTTTTGATTAAATTTCTAAAACCGACAAAAAATAGTGTGCCACAGCTTTCGTGAAAAATTCTTTCGTTGGATTTCGCGAGATATTTAAATTGCATATCAAATTTACTATTAGAACCTATTTGACACATATTTTGCCATTTAGGAAGCCCACTAAATTAGAGTTTTGAGTTTTTTAAACCAAAAAACGTGAAAAACGACGAAGTCTTGTAAGGTGGTCTAGAAAGAACTTTCGGGGTCGAAAGTAATTAGAAATCTTCATTTTCTACTTCAAAATAACTTACAGGGCGATGAGAACATAAATATAATAAGAATTCTAAGGTTTTTTACGAAATTTCAAAAACCAACTAAAAATCGTGCGCTCACAATTTTTGTGAAACATTTGCCGGGATTTTGCTAGATATATAAACTGCACATCAACTAAACTAGTTTAACCCATTTGAGAAATGTTTTGCCATTTAGTGAGCCCACTAAATAAGAGTTTTTAATTTTTTTTGCCAAAAAACGTGAAAAACGATCAAATATCATAACGTGGTTCGGAAGGGACTTTTGACATAAAAAATAATTACAGATATTTTCTGTCTAATTCAAAATAACTTACAAGGTGATGAGAATTTAAATATAATAAGAATTTTGAAGTTTTTTATGAAATTTCTAAATTCGTCTAAAAATCGTGTGTTATATATACCACGATTTTGGTGAAAAATATTTCCGCGGTATTTCGCCAGATATTTAAACTGCACATCAGCCAAACTATAATAAGCCATTTGAGATAGGTTCTGCCATTTAAGGAGCTCGCTAAATAATAGTTTTGAATTTTTTAAGCCAAAAAATGTGTATAACGATGAAATATCGTAACTTTGTCCGGGAGGGACTTTAGGGCACCAAAATAATTAGAAATCTTATCTTTCTACTTCAGAATAACATACAAGGTGATGAGAATGAAAATATAATAAGAATTTTGAGGTTTTTGACGAAATTTCTAAAACCGACTAAAAATCGTGTGTCACAGTTTTCGTGAAAAATTAGTCCGCTAGGATTTCGCAAGATATTTAAACTGCATATCAACCAAACTATTGTAAGTCATTTGAGGCAGGTTCTGTCATTTTGGGAGCCCACTAAATAAGAGTTTGAACATTTTAAGCGAAAAAACGTGAAAAACGAAGAAATCTCGTAACGTGGTCTAGATGGGCCTTTAGGGGCCGAAAATATTTGGAATTCTTCTATGTCTACGTCAGAATAACTTACGGGGTGATGAGAATGGAAATATATTAAGAATTTTCAGGTTTTTGACGAAGTTTTTAAAATCGACTAAAAATATTGTGTTATAGCTCACAGTTTTTAGGAAAAATGCTTATGTCGGAATTTCGCGAGATATTAAAACTGACCTTAAACAAACTATTATAAGCCATTTGAGACATGTTCTGCAATTTGGGGAGACCACTAAATAAGAGTTTTGAATTTTTAAGCCAAAAAACGTGAAAAACAATTAGATCTCGTAACGTTGTCCAAAAGGGGCCGAAAATAATTGGAAATCTTTTGTCTACTACAAATTAGTTTACAGGGGGATGATAATGGAAGTATAATAAGGATTTTGAGGTTTTTGAAAAAATTTATAAAATCGACTAAAAATCGAGTTTAGCACACATGTTTCGTGAAAAATGATTTAGTTGAGATTTCGTGAGATATTTAAACGGCACTTCAACTAAACTATTATAAGCCATTTGCGATAGGTTCTGCTATTTAGGGATCCCACTAAATAAGAGTTTTAAATTTTTTAAGCCAAAAAAAGGTTCAGAAAGATGAAATCTCGTAACATGGTCTGGAAGTGAATTTAGGGGCTGAAAATAAATGTAAATCTTCTCTGTCTACTTCAAAATAATTTGCAGGGTGATGAATATGGAAATATAAAATGAATTTTGAGGTTTTGGAGGAAATTTCTAAAATCGACTAAAAATCGTGTATTAATATAGCTCTCAGTTTTCGTGAAAAATGCTTATGTCGGGATTTCGCGAGATATTTTAACTGCTCATCAATTGAAATATTATAAGCTATTTGAGATAGGTTTTGCCGTTTTGGGAGCCCACTAAATAAGAGTTTGAATCTTTTAAGCCAAAAAATGTGAAAAACGATGAAACCTTGTAACCTGGTCCGGAAGGGACTTTAGGGGCCGAAAATAATTAGAGCTCTTCTCTGTCCGCTTCAAAATAACTTAGAGGGTGATGAAAATGGAAATATTATAAGAATTTTTAGGTTTTTCACGAAATTTCAAATACCAACTAAAAATCGTGTGTTAATACTCACACTTTTCGTGAAAAGTTCTTCTGCTGGGATTTCGCGAAATATTTTAATAGAAAATCAACTAAACTATTATAAGTCATTAGAGACATGTTCTGCCACTTAGGGAGCCCACTAAATAAGAGTTTTGAATTTTTTAAACAAAAAAAGTGAAAATTGATGAAATCTCGTAACGTGTTGCAGAAGGGACTTTAGGTGCCGAAAATAATTGGAAATCTTCTTTGTCTGCTTCAAATTAACTTAAAGGGTGATGAGAATGGAAATAATAAGGATTTTGAGGTTTTTGACGAAATTTCTAAAAGCGACTAAAATCCATTTGTAGCTCATAGTTTTCGTGAAAAATGCTTCCTCCGGGATTTCGTGAGATATTTAAATTGCACATCAACCAAAGTATTATAAGCCATTTGAGACAGGTTCTGGCATTTAGGAAGCCCACTAAATAAGAGTTTTGAATTTTTTAAGTCAAAAAAGGTGAAAAATGATGAAATCTCGTAACGTGGTCCGTAAGGGACTTTAGCGGCCGAAAATAATTGGAAATCTTCTCTGTCTACATCAAAATAACTTACAGGTGATGAGAATGGAAATATATCAGGAATTTTGAGGTTTTTAACGAAATTTCTAAAACCGACTAAAAAAGTGTGTAGCTCACGGTTTTAATGAAAAATGCTTCCTTAGGGATTTCGCGAGATATTTAAACTGCACGTCAACCAAACTATTATAAGCCATTTGAGACAGGTTTTGCCATTTAGGGAGCACACTAAATAAGAGTTTTGAATTTTTTTAGCCAAAAAAGGTAAAAAACAAAGAAATCTCGTAACGTGGTCCGGAAAGGACTTTAGGGGCCGAAAATAATTGGAAAGCTTCTTTGTCTACTTCAAAATAACTTACATGGTGATGAGAATGGAAATATAATATGAATTTTGAGGTGTTTAACGAAATTTCTAAAACCGACCAAAAATCGTGTGTAGCTCACAGTTTTAGTGAAAAAATCATCCGTCGGGATTTCGTGAGATATTTTTACTACACATCAATTGAACTATTATAAGCCATTTGAGACAGGTTTTTCCATTTAGGGAGCCCACCAAATAAGAGTTTTGAATCTTTTAAACCAAAAAACGTGAAAAACGATGAAATCTTGTAATGTGGTCCGGAAGGTACTTTAGAGGTCGAAAATAATTAGAAATCTACTCTATTTGCTTCATATTAACTTACAGGTTGATGAAAATGGAAATATAATAAGAATTTTGAGGGTTTTTACGAAATTTATAAAACCATCTAAAAATCCCAGTGGAACACTTTTCGTGAAAAACGGTTCCGTCGGGATTTCACGAGATATTTAAATTGCACATCAACCAAACAATTATGAGTCATTTGAGACATGTTCTGCCATTTAAGGAGCCCACTAAATACGATTTTTGAATTTTTAAAGCCAAAAAAGGTAATAAACGATGAAATCTTGTAACGTGGTCTAGAAGAGACTTTAGGTGCTGAAAAGAATTAGAAATCTTCTTTGTCGTCTACTTCCAAATTACTTACAGGGTGACACAAATGGAAATATACTAAGAATTTTGAGGTTTTCGAATAAATTTCTAAAATCGACTAAAAATCGTGTGTAGCTCACAATTTTCGTAAAAAATGCTTCTGTCGAGATTCCGCGAGTTATTTAAAATGCACAACAACCAAAATATTATAAGTCATTTGAGACATGTTCTGCCATTTAGGGAGCCCACTAAATAAGAGTTTTGAATTTTTTAAACCAAAAAATATGAAAATGTGAAAAACGATGAAATCTCATAACTTGGTCCGGTAGGGAGTTTAGGGGCCGAAAATAATTGGAAATATTCTCTTTCTACTTCAAAATAACTTACAGGGTGATGAGAATGGATATATAATAAGAATTTTGAGGTTTTTGACGAAATTTCTAAAACCGACTAAAAATCATGTTTTATACTTCACAGTTTTCGTGAAAAACGCTTCCACAGGGATTTCGCGAGATAATTTAAACTGCACATAAGCCAAACAATTATAAGCCATTTGAGACAGATTATGCCATTTAGGGAACCAATAAACGCTTCTGCAGGGATCTCGTAACGTGATCCGGGAGGGACTTTAGGGGCTAAAAATAATTAGAAATCTTCGTTGTCTACTTCCAAATAACTTACAGTGTGAGAAAAATGGAAATATAATAAGAATTTTGAGATTTTTGATGAAATTTCTAAAACCGACTAAAAAATCGCGTGTTATAGCTCACAATTTCAGTGAAAAATGCTTATGCTGGGATTTTTACACCACACATCAACGAAACTATTATAAGTCATTTGATTTGAGGCATGTTCTGCCATTTTGGGAGTCTACTAAAAAGTGTTTTGAATTTTTTTGACCAAAAAATGCAAAAAATGATTAAATCTCATAACCTGGTCTTGAAGGGACTTTAAGGTCTGAAAATAATCAGAAATCTTGTCTGTCTACTACAAAATAACTTACAGGGTAACGAGAATGGAAATATAATAAGAATTTTGAGATTTTTAACGAAATTTCTAAAACCGGCGAAAAATCATGTGTATAACTCACAGTTTTCGTGAAAAATTCTTATGCTGGGATTTTACGAGATATTTAAACTGCTCATCAACCAAACAATTTTAAGTCTTTTGAGACAACCAAACGATGAAATCTCATAACGTGGTCCGGAAGGGACTTTAGGGGCCGAAAATAATTGGAAATCTTCTCTGTCTACTTCAAAATAACTTACAGGGTGATGAGAATAGAAATATAAAAAGAATTTTGTGATTTTCCACGAAATTTCTAAAACTGACTAAAAACCATATGTTTCTCACAATTTTTGTGAAAAATAGTTCCGCCGGGATTTCGCGAGATATTTAAACTTCACATCAACCAAACTATTATAAACTAGTTGAATTAGGTTCTGCCATTTAGGGAGCCCACTAAATAAGAGTTTTGAATTTTTTAAGCCTAAAAAGGTTTAAAACGATGAATTCTCACAACGTGGTCCGGACGGGACTTTAGGGGCCAAAAATAATTAGAAATCTTCTATGTCTACTTCAAAACAACTTACATGGTGATGAGAATGGAAATACAATAACAATTTGTAAGTTTTTGACGAAATTTCTAAAATCGACTAAAAATCGTGTGTTATTGCTCACGGTTTTCCTGAAAAATACAGACGGCGGGATTTCGCGAGATATTTTAACTGCACATCAACTAAACTATTATAAGTCATTTGAGACAGGTTCGGCCATTTAGGGAACCCACAAAATAAAAGTTTTGAATCTTCAGGCCAAAAAACGTGAAAAACGATGAAATCTTGTAATGTAGTCCGGAAAGGACTTTAGGGGCCCAAAATATTTAGAAATCTTCTCATAACGTGGTCCGAAAAAGACTTTAGGGGACAATAATAATTGGAAATCTTCCCTATCTACGTCAAAATAACTTAAAGGGTGATGAGAATGAAAATATAATAAGAATTTTGGGGTTTTTCACAAAATTTCTGAAACCGACAAAAAATTTTGTGTTATCACAGTTTTTCTGAAAAATTCTTCCGCCTGGATTTCGCGAGATTTTTTAACTGCACATCAACAAAACTATTATAAGCCATTTGAAACAGGTTCTGCCATTTTGGGAGCCCACTAAATAATATGTTTGAATTATTTATACCAAAAAACGTGAAAAATGATTAAATCTAGTAACGGTGTCCATAAGGGACTTTAGGGGCCTAAAATAATTGGAAATCTTCCCTGTCTACTTGAAAGTAACTTAAAGGGTGATGAAATGGAAATATAATAAGAATTTTGGAGTTTTTTACAAAATTTCTAAAACCGACTAAAAATTGTGTTTTATATAGCTCATAGTTTTCGTGAAAAAAATTTCAGCCTGGATTTCGCGAGATTTTTAAATTGTACGTCAACCAAACTATTATAAGTCATTTGAGACATGTTCTGCCATTTTGGGAGGCCACTAAATAATATTTTTGAATTTTTTATGCCAAAAACGTGAAAAACGATGAAATCTAGTAACGAGGTCCGGAAAGGACTTTAAGGGCCGAAAATAAATGGAAATCTTCTCTGTCAACTTCAAAATAACTTACAGAGTGATGATAATTGGAAATATAATAAGAATTTTGTGGTTTTTGACGAAATTTCTAAAACATATATTTCGTGAAAAATGCTTCCGCCGGGATTTCACGAGAAATTTAAACTGCACATCAACCAAACTATTATAAGTCATTTGATACAGGTTCTGCCATTTAGGGAGCACACTAAATAAGATTTTTTAAGCCAAAAATCGTAAAAAACGATGAAATCTTGTAACGTGGTCCGGAAGGAACATTAGGGGCCGAAAATAAATGGAAACTTCTTTGTCTACTTCATATTAACTTACAGGTGAAGAGAATGGAAATATAATAAGAATATTGCGGTTTTTGTTTAAATTTCTAAAACCGACTACAAATCGTGTGTTGCTCACAGTTTTCGAAAAAATTACTTCCGTCGGAATTTCGCTAGATATTTAAACTGCACATCAACCAAATTATTATAAGCCATTTGACACAGATTTAGCCTTTTTGGGAGCAAACTAAATAAGAGTTTCGAATCTTTTAAGCCAAAAAAACCTGAAAAACGAAGAAATCTCGTTACGTGGCACGGTAGGCACTTTAGGGGCCAAAAATAATTAGAAATATTCTCTATCTACTTCAAAATAACTTATAGAGTAATGAGAACGGAAATATAATTACAATTTGGAGGTTTTTGACGAAATTTATAAAACATACTAAAGATCGTGTGTTAGCTCATAGTTTTTGTGAAAAATGCCTCCGCAGGAATTTCGCGAGATGTTTAAACTGCACATGCTCAAATTATTATAAACCATTTGAGACAGGTTTTTTTCTTTTAGAGAGCCCACTAAATAAGAGTTTTGAATTTTTTAAACTAAAAAGGTGAAAACGATGAAATCTCGTAACATGGTTCGTAAGGGACTTTAGGGGCCGAAAATAAATGGAAGTCTTCTCTTTCTACTTCAAAAAAACTTACAAGGTGATGTGAAAGGAAATATAGTAAGAATTTGGAAGTTTTTGACTGAATTTCTAAAACCGACTAAAAATCGTGTGTTATGGGGCTCACAGTTTTCGTGAAGAAAGCTTCTGAATGGGTTTTGCGAGATATTTAAATTGCACATCAACCAAATTATTATAAGTCATTTGAGACAGGTTCTGCCATTTAGGGAGCACACTAAATAAGAGTTTTGAATTTTTTAAGCCAAAAAACGTGAAAAATGATGAAATCTAGTAACGTGGTCCGGAAGGGATTTTTGGGGGGAAAATAAGGGAAATCTTCTCTGCCAACTTCAAAATTACTTACAGGGTGATGAGAATGGAAATATAAAAAGAAGTTTGAAATTTTTGACGAAATTTCTAAAGCAGACTGAAAAACTTGTGTTTATATAGCTCACAATTTTCGTGAAAAATGCTTCCGTCGGGATTTCGCGAGATAGTTAAACAGCACATAAACCAAACTATTATAAGTCATTTCAGACAGGTTCTTCCATTTAGGTAGCCCACCAAATAAGAGTTTTTAATTTTTTTAGCCAAAAAACATGAAAAACGATTCAATCTAGTAACATGGTCCGGAAGGGATTTTCGGGGGTGTTAATTAATGGAAATCTTCTCTGTCTACTTCAAAATAACTTACAGGGTGATGAGAATGGAAATATAGTAACTATTTTGCTGTTTTTGACGAAATTTCTAAAACAGACTAAAAATCATGTGTTATATATAGCTCACAGTTTTCGTGAAAAATGCTTTCGTCGGGATTTCGCGAGATATTTAAATAGCACATCAACCAAACTATTATAAGCCATTTCAGATAGGTTCTACTATATAGATAGCCCACTAAATAAGAGTTTTGAATTTTTTAAACAAAAAAAGTGAAAATTGATGAAATCTCGTAACGTGTTGCAGAAGGGACTTTAGGTGCCGAAAATAATTGGAAATCTTCTTTGTCTGCTTCAAATTAACTTAAAGGGTGATGAGAATGGAAATATAATAAGAATTTTGGGGTTTTTGACGAAATTTCTAAAACCGACTAAAAATCGTGTATAATATTGCTCACAGTTTTCGTGAAAAATGCTTCTCCCTTGATTTCGCGAGATATTTAAACTGCTCATTAACCAACTATTTTAAGCCATTTCAAATAGGTTCTTCCATTTAGGGAGCCAACTAAATAGAAGTTTTCAATTTTTTAAGCAAAAAAAGTGAAAGACGATGAAATCTCCCAACGTCATGCAGAAGGGACTTTAGGGGCCGAAAATAATTGGAAATCTTATTTGTCTGCTTCAAATTAACTTATAGGGCGAGGAGAATGGAAATATAATAAGAATTTTGGGGTTTTTGACGAGATTTCTAAAACCGACTAAAAATCGTGTGTTATATTGCTCATAGTTTTCGTGAAAAATGCTTCCGTCGGGATTTCGCTAGATATTTAAATAGCACATCAACCAAACTATTATTAGCCATTTCAGACAGGTTCTGCCATTTAGGTAGCCCTCTAAATAAGAGTTCAGAATTTTTTAAACTGAAAAAGGTGAAAATCGATTAAATCTCGTAACGTGTTGCAGAAGGGACTTTAGGGGCCGAAAATAATTGGAAATCTTCTTTGTGTGCTTCAAATTAACTTATAGGGTGATGTGAATCATAATAAGAATTTTGGTGTTTTTGACAAAATTTCTAAAACCGACTAAAAATCGTGTGTTATCACAATTTTCGTGGAAAATGTTTCACCCTTGATTTCACGAGATATATATGTTGCATATCAACCAAACTATTATAAGCCATATCAGACAAGTTTTTCCATTTCGGGAGCCAACTAAATAGGAGTTTTCAAATTTTTAAGGAAAAAAAACGATGAAATCCTGCAATGTGGTGCGGAAGGGACTTTAGGGGCCGAAAATAGAGGGAAATCTTCTCTGTCTACTTCAAAATAATTTACAGGGTGATGAGAATGGAAATACAATAAGAATTTTGAGGTTTTTTTTACGAAATTTCTAAAACCGAAATTCACAATTTTCGTGAAAAATGCTTTCATCGGGATTTCGCGTGATATTTAAACTGCACATCAACAAAACTATTATAAGCCATTTGAAACATGTGCTGCCATTTAGGGAGTCCACTAAATAATTGTTTTGAATTTTTTAAGCCAAAAAATGTTAAAAACGATGAAATCTCGTAAGGTGGTGCGGAAGGGACTTTAGGGGCTGAAAATAATTGGAAATCTTCTCTGTCTACTTCAAATTAACTTGCAGGGTGATGAGAATGGAAATATAATTAGAATTTTGAGATTTTTGACAAAATTTCAAAAATCGACTAAAAATTGTGTATATTTTTTTTTTACCAGAAGATCAAGAAACGTCATTAATAACGAACAGAGACACCAGCATCAATGGCTAAGGTATCCTAACAACCAGTCAGTCCCTAGTTCATCCCAACAATGATAACCACCAACCCTATAAACAAATCTAGCAACAAGGTGCGCAACTTTATTAGCTTGCCTGGATGCGTACATAAATTGAACAGTCCCCACCCTCAAAGCTAGTGCATGGATATAAAAAAGAAGACAGTCTATATCAGCATCACCCTAACTCTGACCAGCATCACCCTAGATAGTTTTCGTGAAAAATGCTTCCACCGGGATTTCGCAAGATATTTAAACTGAACATCAACCTAACTATTATAAGTCATTTGAGACAGGTTCTGTCATTTAGGGAGCCCACTAAATAATAGTTTTGAATCTTTTAAGCCAAAAAACGTGAAAAACGATGTAATCTCGTAACGTGGTCCGGAAGTGACTTTAGGGGCCGAAAATAATTGGAAATCTTCTTTGTCTACTTTAATTAACTTATAGGGTAATGATAATGGAAATATAATAAGAATTTTGAGGTTTTTGACGAAATATCTTAAACCGACTAAAAATTGCGTGTTATAGCTCAAAGTTTTCGTGAAAAATGTTTCCGCCGGAACTTCACGAGATATTTTAACTGCACATCAACTAAACTATTATAAGCCATTTGAGACAGGTTCTGCCATTTTGGAACCCCACTAAATAAGAGTTTTGAATCTTCCAAGCCAAATAACGTGAAAACGAAGAAATCACGTAACGTGATTCGAAAAAGACTTTAGAGGCCGAAAATAATTAGAATTCTGCTCTCTCTACTTCAAAATAACTTAGAGGGTGATAATAATGGAAATATAATAACAATTTTGAGGTTTTGACGAAATTTCTAGGACCGACTAAAAATCGTCTGTTATTGCTCATAGTTTTCGTGAAAAATGCTTCCGCTGAGATTTCGCGAGATATTTAAACCTGCACATTAACCAAACTATTATAAGTCATTTGAGACATGCTTTGCCATTTTTGGGAGCCCACTAAATAAATTTTTTTAATATTTTAAGCCAAAAACGTGAAAAAACGATGAAATCTCGTAACGTGGTCTAGAAGGGACTTTTGGTGCCGAAAATAATTGGAAATCTTCTCTGTCTACTTCAAATTAACTTACAGGGTGATGAGAATGGAAATATAATAAGAATTTTTAGGTTTTTGACGAAATTTCTAAAAGCTCATAATTTTCGTGAAAAATGCTTCCGTCGGGATTTCGCTAGATATTTAAATTTCAGATCAACTAAACTATTATAAGTCATTTGAGACATGTTCTGCAATTTTGGGAGCCCACTAAATAAGATTTTTGAATTTTTTAAGCAAAAAAAGGTGAAAATCGATGAAATATCGTAACGATATTTCTAAAACCGACTAAAAATTGTGTGTTATAGCTCAAAATTTTCGTGAAAAATGCTTCTGCTGGGACTTCATGAGATATTTTAATTGCACATGAACTAAACTATTATAAACCATTCGAGACAGGTTCTGCCATTTTGGAACCCCACTAAATAAGAGTTTTGAATCTTCCAAGCCAAAAAATGTGAAAAACGAAGAAATCTCGAAAAGTAATCCGAAAAGGACTTTAGAGGCCGAAAATAATTAGAAATTTGCTCTCTCTACTTCAAAATAACTTACAGGGTGATAAGAACGGAAATATAATAATAATTTTGAGGTTTTTGACGAAATTTCTAGAACTGACTAAAAATCGTCTGTTATTGCTCACAGATTACATGAAAAATGCTTCCGTCGAGATTTCGCAAGATATTTAAACTGCACATCAACCAAACTATTATAAGCCATTTGAGACATGTTCTGCCATTTTGGGAGTCCACTAAATAATAGTTTGAATTTTTAAGCCAAAAAACGTGAAAAATATTGAAATCTCGTAACGTGACCCAAAAGGGACTTTAGGGGCCGAAAATAATTGGAAATCTTCTCTGTCTACTTCAAATTAACTTACAGTGTGATAAGAATGGAAATATAATAAGAATTTTGTGGTTTTTTACGAAATTTCTAAAACTGACAAAAAATCGTGTGCTACACAGTTTTCGTGAAAAATGCTTCCTCAGGGATTTCACGAGATATTTTAACTGCACATCAATTAAACTATTAATAGCCATTTGAAACAAGTTTTGCCATTTATGGAGCCTACTAAATA
Source organism: Oemleria cerasiformis (assembly GCA_037349345.1). Classification (NCBI taxonomy): domain Eukaryota; kingdom Viridiplantae; phylum Streptophyta; class Magnoliopsida; order Rosales; family Rosaceae; genus Oemleria; species Oemleria cerasiformis. The sequence goes on from JAZGTL010000031.1 coordinate 12,577,651, forward strand.
AGAGTTTTGAATCTTTCAAGCCAAAAAACATGAAAAATGATGAAATCTCGTAACGTGGTCCAGAAAGGACTTTAGAGGCCGAAAATAATTAGAATTCTTCTCTGGCTACTTAAAAATAACTTATAGGGGGATGAGAATGGATATATATTATGTATTTTTAGGTTTTTGACTAAATTTCTAAAACCGACTAAAAATCGTGTGTTATAGCTCACAATTTTTCGTGAAAAATGCTTTTGCAGGGATTTCGCAAGATATTTAAACTACACATCAACAAAATTATTATAAGCCAATTGAGATTGGCTCTGCCTTTCAGGAAGCCCACTAAATAAGAGTTTTGAATTTTTTTAGTTATTTTGAAGTAGATAGAGAAGATTTCTAATTATTTTGTGCCCCTAAAGTCCCTTTCGCACCACGTTACGTGATTTCATCGTTTATCAGGTTTTTTTGGCTTAAAAGATTCAAAACTCTTATTTAGTAGGCAACCCTAAATGCCAGAACATGTCTTTGACGAAAATTTTTAAAACCGACTAAAAATCGTTTGTAACTCACAATTTTCGTGAAAAATGCTTCTGTCGTGATTTCACGAGATATTTAAATTACACATCCACCAAACTATTATAAGCCATTTTAGACAGGTTTTGCCACTTAGGGTTCCCACTCTTATTTAGGTGAAAAACAATGAAAGCTCGTAACGTGGTACATAATGGACTTTAGGGGCCAAAAATAATAGGAAATCTTCTCTGTCTACTTCAAAATAACTTACAGGGTGATGAGAATGGAAATATAATAAGAATTTTGAGGTTTTTGACGACATTTCTAAAATCGACTAAAAACCGTGTATAGCCCACAGTTTTCGTGAAAAATGCATCCACGGGGATTTCGGGAGATATTTCAACTGCACATCAACTAAACTATTATAAGTCATTAGGGACAAGTTCTACCATTTAGGGAGACCACTAACTAAGTGTTTTGAATTTTTTAAGCAAAAAAAATGTTGAAATTTTGTTACTTGGTCCAGAAGGGACTTTAGAGGCCGAAAATAATTAGAAATCTTATCTATCTACTTCAAAATAACTTACAGGGTGATGAAAATGGAAATATAATAAGAATTTTGAGGTTTTTTTACGAAATTTCTAAAACCGACAAAATCGTGAGTTACAGCTCGCACTTTTCGTGAAAAATGATTCCGCCGGGATTTCGCGAGATATTTAAACTGCACATCAACCAAACTATTATAAGCCATTTAAGACAGGTGCTGCCATTTAGGGAGCCCACAAAATAAGTGTTTTAAATCTTTTAAGCCAAAAACGTGAAAAATGATGAAATCTCGTAACGTGGTTCGAAAGGGATTTTAGGGGCTGAAAATATTTAGAAATCTTCTCTGTCTACTTCAAAATAACTTACAGGGTGATGAGAATGGAAATATAATAAGAATTTTGGGGTTTTTGGCTAAATTTCTAAAACCGACTAAAAATCGTGTAGCTCACAGTTTTCGCGAAAAATGTTTCCGCTGGGATTTTGCGAGATATTTTAACTGCACATCAAATAAACTATTATAAGCCATTTGAGACAGGTTCTGCCATTTAGGGAGCTTACTAAATAAGAGTTTTGAATCTTTTAAGCCAAAAAACATGAAAACGATGAAATCTTGTAACGTGGTCCGGAAAGGGCTTTAGGGGCCGAAAATAATTAAAAATCTTCTCTGTCTACTTCAAAATAACTTACAGGGTGATGGGAATGGAAATATAATAAGAATTTTGAGGCTTTTGACGAAATTTCTAAAATCGATTAAAAATCGTGCGTTATATAGGTCACGATTTTCGTGAAAAACGGTTCCTCCGATTTTTCACGAGATATTTTAACTGCACATCAACTAAACTATTATAAGTCATTTGAGACAAGTTCTGCCATTCAGGGACCCCACTAAATAAGAGTTTTGAATATTTTAAGCCAAAAAACAAAGAATATTTGAGACAAGTTATGCCTTTTATTTAACCCACATGCAATTTTTACTAAGTTTTTTTAGCTAGAATATATTAATCTCGACGAATTTTGTAGCGGGATAAGAGAGTGACTTACTTGACTGAAATATATAAGGAATGTCTTGTAAGAACCTTCAAAGGTCTTCAATGATATTCGTATACTTATAGTTATTATCGCAAATTCGAGAATGGAAGTAGAATAATTTTTTTGATGATTTTATCGAAAATCCAAAAACCACATTAAAATCGTGGGTTAGCTTACAATTTTTGGAAAAACTGCGAATTTTGGGAGATCGCAAAATATATTAACTCCCCGTTTGCTAAAAACTTATAAGCCCTTTGAGACATTTTCTGCCATTTATTTAGCCCACAAACCATTTTTATTGAATTGTTTAAGCTAAAAATTATTAAACTCGATGAAATTTGCTAAATGGGTATGAGAGTAATATTTGGAACTGAAAAATAGGAAGAATGTCTTGGGAGAACCTTAAAAGGCCTTTAATGAGATGAGAATGAAAGTAGAATAGTTTTTTTGAAGTTTTTGTTGGAATTTGAAAAACTGACTAAAAATCGTTAATACAGTTTTTAAATAGGGAAATTGGAACAATAGTCCTTGAACTTTACCATAATTTTAGAAATCATCCCTAAACTTCACTATTAGTTTTCCTCATCCTTGTATTTTACTATAATAGTTGATTTAGTCCCTCCGTCAAAAATTCAAATGGAATCCGTTAAAATTAAGATCAAAACCGTCATTTCCAATGGGATTTTTCTCACGGAGTCCGTTCGAATTTTTGATGGAGGGACTATATATGGTAAAGTTCAAGGACGGAGAAAACTAATAATGAATTTTATGGACGATTTCTAAAATTATGGTAAAGTTCAGGGACTATTGTTCCTATTTAAAATATAAAGCGAATTTTGGGAAATCGCAAAATATTTAAACTGCACATTAGTAAAACATATATACGCCCTTTGAGACAATTTCTCCCATTTATTGAGCCAATGGTCCATTTTTATTGAATTTTTAAAGCTAAAAATGTATTAAACTCGACGAAATTTACTAGCGGAATACGAGAGTGACTTTTGGGACTGGAAAATATGAGGAATGTTTTGTAAGAACTTTAAAAAGCCATATTTTGTTTTACTGAAAGTTCATCTTTATTGAATTAAAGCCTAATGGAAACACCAACATCCTTAGCGAGAAGGTTAAACAACCAAACCGGCTCAAGAAGCTACCAAACATGGTACCCACTCTTACTTTTCACATGATTAGCCACAACATGAGCTACCATGTTACAAGACCTTGGAACAAAATTGAAACTAACACACTCAAAAGACTCACAACAAACAAGAATGTCATGCATGACGTTAGAGATAGATTCCTCCCTTCCTTTATGACTTAATAACTTAACCAAACATTGTGAATCCGTTTCCACCACTACCTTTGTATGCCCCACAACCAAGCAGTACCTCAGCCCCTCAAAAACAGCTAGACCCTCAACTTGTAAAGCAGAGGAGCATCGCAGCAAACCTGCTCCACATGCCCCTTCAAAACAGCCAAGCCAGGACCTTAGCACCCAACCATAAGCACCCATTTTCGTCCCACTCGACCAAGCCCCGTCACAATTCAGTTTGAGTGCACCCAACTCCGGCCGCTGCCACCTTGCAGGAGGAGGCGCAGTGCTCCTTCGACCAACTGCACGTGATCAACAGAGGCCACGACCTCCTTTACAGCAGAAAACTTTGCAACCTGCTGCTGCAGTAGTTCAATGACAACTCCTAATTGATGTACAATATCTTGGAAGCATATTGCATTCCTTGCTTTCCAGATTCTCCACACTCCAATGGCAATGAGCTGAAAACTGCAGCCCCATCATTCACCTCCTTGAACAAATCCTCCAGAACATGCCAACAGTCACGAAACGACAAGCCTCGAAACCTCAAGGTATCTAGTTGCAATGGTCCTCCAAACCAGAACACCGAAGCAAACTTCAATTAAAAAATAAATGGCATGCATATTCCTCCTCCTCACACATAGGGCAAAGATTCTCAACATGAAGCCGGCGTTGAACAAGGTTGTGGCGGACAAGGAGGTATTCACGGCAATAGCACCAAATGAAGTGCCTTATCTTCTGTGGTACATTTAACCCCATATATTTTTCCATATTTTCTCATGGACACCTCCTGCACTAGACTCACCCCTTCCCTTTGCCGATAACTCACCATTTATGTTCATTTCCATCGCCAGCAAGTATCCAAAGTGCACATTATATCTACCAATTTTCGAAAAATTCCAAACCAGTTTATCTGGACATCCCAACTTACTTAGAGGAATAGAGAGGATGACATTTGCCTCCTCCAAAGTGAAAGAACTCTCCACTAAGGTGGTATTCCACATCCGAGAAATAGGGCAAATTAATTCACTAACCAAAGTAGGAAGGGAAGATGGAGAAGGACTTACACAGAACGGCCTGCAACTAGGAACCCACAGATCCTCTGTGACATTGATCTGTGACCCATCACCAATATGCCAATGAATACCAGCCTTTAAAATACGTTGCCCTTGCAAAATACCATTCCAACCCCAAGAAGATCCAGCCACTTCCTTAGCCACCAAGAGAGACCCATCATGGTGATATTTTGCTCGTAACAGTCTAGCAAGGAGTGACGAAGGCTCATCCAATAATCTTCATCCTAACTTTGCAAGCATTGAAAAATTAAAGCACCGGAGATCTTGGAACCCCAATCCACCCTTACACTTTGGCATCGTCACTTTATCCCAAGAGGCCCAGTGAATACCACGCTGTAAATTCTGTTTTCCACACCAGAAACGGGCCAAAATACACTCCACATCCTTGCAAACACCTACCGGAACTTGGAAGCAAGACATAGCGTAATTAGGCAAAGCAAGAGCAATAGCTTTCACTAGAACCTCATTCCCAGCCTTAGACAAAAACTGCTCCGACCAACCTTGCACCTTAGCTTCCACTCGATTACGAATTTCCTCAAATACTACTCGCTTTGAGGTTCCAAAGTCAGCCCGCAGACCCAGATACTTCCCAAATTCTTCTTTCTTCCTAACTCCCAATTCAGCAGTTATTTGCTCTTGAAGCCGTAGAGAGCAGTCAGAACTGAAAACCACATAACTTTTTCAAAGTTTATCATCTGCCCAAAACTTACTCCATACAAACGGAGCACCTCCCTTATACAAACTACATCTGCCATAGTTGCCTTCGAAAACAAAATAGATTCATCCGCAAAAAAAAAAAAAATGAGTCAAACTAAAGGCCCCCAGGGCAACAGGGATACCCTTCAACACACCCAGCTCCTATTTTCTACGGAAGATCGCAGACAAGCCTTCAGTAAAAAGAACAAATAAGAAGGGTGACAAAGGATCCCCATGTCTAAGACCCCTCGATGGAAAGAAAAAATTATTAGGGTTACCATTCATTAGGACACTAAACGAGGTGGTAGAAATGCACGCTTTAATCCACCTGAAAAACACTTCATTAAACCCCAACTCCCTCATTACCGCCAGCAAAAAATCCCATTCAACCCTATCATAAGCCTTAGACATGTCCAGCTTAAGCATCATCTCCTGCCCTATTTGCCCTCACTTCTTTTTTATAGTGTGTAAAACCTCATGGACCACTAAAACATTATCAGTAATCTGTGACCAGCAACAAACGATGTTTGAGAAAAAATAATCACCCTCCTCATTAACTCCTTCAGCCGATTAGTGAGAACCTTCGCAATAATTTTATAAAGCACGTTACAAAGAGAGATATGCCGCATATGTGCCATACTTAGAGGACTCTGGACTTTCGGAATCAATGCCAAGTATGTAAAATTTATCTTTTTCAGCAAAAGCCCATATTGAAAAAAAAAAATAACAGCACGAATCACCTCATTCCCAATCAAACCCCAGTGTCTTTGATAAAAACTAGCAGTAAAACCATCTGGACCTGGCGATTTATTTGGGCTAATTTGCATTACCGCTTGCCTGACCTCCTCCGGGGAAACTGGGTGCACCAACATCGCATTATCCACATCCGAGACCCTAGGGGAAATACAATCTGTGATGTCTCCAATGCTAGACGGCATAGAGGATGTAAAAAGCTTCTGAAAAAAGCCAGTAGCAACCCCTCCAAGCTCCTCCTCATCTTCTCTCCACACCCCCATCTCATCCTCTAAGCCTCGGATTTTGTTGTGCCTTCTCCTCTTAATTGTTTTAGAGTGGAAAAACTTTGTATTCTTGTCCCCTTCATTCAGCCATTGAACCCTAGACTAAAGTTTCCAATAAATTTCTTCCTTTCTCACCGCATCTTGGAGATCCTCCTCCATACGCTTAACACTCTGCCCATCAAAGACCTCTGCCTGATAGCATTCTTTTAGTTGCTCTTTGAGCACCACAATTCTTTTCTGTGCATTGCTCCCCGACTTCTTTTTCCATTGCACAAGCCCCTTACGGACCCAATTAAGCTTCTCTGTTACACGATAGCATGGAGAGCCCACCAACGACCTACTCCATTCCTTTTTAACCACCTCCTCACAAGCAACTTCCTTATTCCACCTTGGATCATAGATAAAACTATTTTGACGCCTCTAGTCAACGTATCCAAGGCCAACATTGAGTGATCTGACCCTAACAAAAGAATATGAGTAATATAGGCATGCGGATATGTAAACATGCAAGCATACGTAGCCAAGCCCCTATCCAGCCTCTCTTGCACATAACCATTATCCTTTTTATTTCTCCAAGTGAATGGATGGCCAGTATAACCCAAGTCCAATAACTTCCCATCTGCCACAAACGCCCTAAAAGTCCTCATTCTCGAAGCAGATCAAGTATTACCCCCTTCCTTCTCGATAACACTGAGGATATCATTGAAATCCCCCAACAACAAATACGAATCAACCTCTCTACTTAGAAACCCTATCCTCATCATTCACTGGCCATAAAAAAATTATAGTCATCCTTGTGATTGCCCACGTGTTATATACCACGTCATGTCATGCAACAATCTGAGTGTGAGTCTTAATACCTATTTTTACAATATTAATCACCTAATAGGAAAAGAAATAATTATGAGAATCATCAGGCCAATCATAAACCGTGAAGCAAGGAGGAGCCTAAAAGCAAGCATTTCAAATAAAATTACCAAAAGCCTGATGGCCAAGATTTGTTATTGCTACCCAAAATAATGTAAAATGAAAAGGTTGACCCCCTATCCACAAATTTTAACATACAACTGCTCTGCAGCACATACTTCCTTTAATGCTAACAATTTGCATCAAACCTCTAAGTATCGCCATCTCTTTCACAACTCCCCCCTATACAGATTCTTTGTCATTCCTCCCTCACATGGAAATGGCTTATTTCGGAACAAGAATGAATAGACGAGTGACGGTGAAGCATCATCAACTTCACTCTGCACTTTGGCTTTGCTAATAAGTAAACATTCGGGCTCTGAGCAAAGCGGTTACAAGCTACAATATGGTCCCTGCTCTTTGTACACTACATATTCTGACGCTGCTGCTAAATGAAAATCAGATCACCTATGGCTATGAGAAGTATGAGGCATTGGATATGTCATGGGAACCATGTTCATTGGTGCACCAGGAACAACTGCTCCAGCTACCCCCGGGGCTCTCACTCCATACGCCATGTGTGGATGTGGATGTGGAGGGGCAACGAGATTCACAGGTGTCCCAACAGCTGAGACTAGGGGTCCTCCTCCAATTGGCTGTCCTATACTTGGTGCACCATACATCCCAGCCCCTGGAGGCCCAGCAGGGGATTGTTTGGTTGACTTTCCAGAAGAACCTACTGCAGAACCGTTTGCTTGACCAGTGATTGGCCCTTGACCTGCCGAAATCTCTCCATTGTTGACACTGGTGATATCATGAATGCTTGATCGCCTTCTGTCCTTGTTCATTGAATTCAACCGTATGAAGTACTTTTGTGCGTGGCTTGCCACCTGCGTAGGAGTTCTTGTTACCACAAAGTTTCGAGATATACTTCGCCAGTCACCTTTCCCGTATTTTTCCAAACCAAGAAGAAATAGCCTGTCATTGAACAATAACAGAAGAAATCATAAGAACTTGCTGTGAAGTACAATGGTACTCACTACCAAAAAGCTAATACAAGCTTAACCACAGTTGAATATGAATATAACTCCAAGAGTGCAACTTGCAACAGAAACCTATCTCTTGCAAGTCCATATAACTAGCACACAATCTTACATCAGCCTATTTTAGAAAACATATATGCAGGTAAAAATTTCAAATTTTTAAACGAGTTTGGACTTACAAAGGCTTAATGAGCAATAACTCAAACAATAATATACAATTCCAGAAGGTCTACATTACTCTTTGTGAGTTCCGTATCCCTTAAAAATTAATCACATTCCTTTCCTCACTCCCAAATTGAGAATATATCAGAAATTGTTGATGTAATGTAGAGGACATGGATAAGATCATCCCTGATGCTTACCCCAAAAAAAGACTTCCCAGAAAAATAGTAAGCTGTCAATACTTTGAACTACCATAAGAACCCAGCTGACAACAAAAGATAAACACTACCTAAATGCCTACTTAAGAAATTAAAAACTTAATGATACATATATGTCAAGTACACTGTTTGAGAGAATGAATGGTAAACCGGAGAAAAACTTGACACAAAAACTCTACACATGCAGCTCTAGGATCAGGGTACAAGTCTGAAAACATAATCAGCTGGTTTCTATTGTAAATATAAGAAGAGACTCGGAACGTTTTACGATTTGTAATCAATTTTTCATGTATTCTCAACTGAAACCCCACAGTATAAGTGTAAATACAGATTATCGATAACAATGTTTGTTACGTTTCAGTTGGCACTGGTTACAAAGTACTACAACCGGATAAAATTCTCACTGTGGGACCTGATTCCTATATCTAAAAGCAGTCTCTAGAAGCACATTTTCACCATGGGATTGCTGATTGGACGCCTTACTAGTTGTTTCCTCATGACAAGACAGAGCTACTTAATTAACCATGCCAACCCCCAGGCCCATGATAGCATCGGCTTTTTTGACTTCAATTGAATCTCAAAATATCTGTATCATTAAATTTTACTTGTCATTGTTGGGCCTATACCTATTCATATTCAAATTGTATGTTCATAGCTAAGATAAAAATACTTTGCCTTGTTCTAAGTGAATGTTAACATGATAAAGTTAATGAAATCCCAGTAATTTTTCTAACCAAGGTAAAGTTACCCCTAGAACCACCCAAAGTGCATTTCTAATACGACCAGCATGTCTCAACCTAGAAATACTGAGAAAATAATTTTATTCGGTAGAAGGGAGGTTATTAAAAGCTGTTGGAAGAAAAGAACATAAAGTTGGAAAAAGAACTGTTAGGAGAGGGAGGCTAATAAAAACACACAATCAGAGAAGGAAATAAAGCAAAATATATCATGCACTCATCTAAGTATGATGATTTGTACTCTGGAACTATATCCAATTTTGGGAACGAGCAAAACATCTAGTTGGAAAGGGGTACAAAAAGACGTACCACCCTAAAGCCAACTAGAAATAGGAAAACTATAACTACAATTGACATCTGAGTTAAATAATTCCATACATAAACCATTCTTTGAAGATAACAATTTGTGTTCAAATCCAAACTACAGATCACAAATTTTTACTAAAATAATTACCAGCCAATATCTACTTAAGTTAGGAAGGTGTAGGGCGTTCAAAGTCACCTCACTCCAGTGCCCAATTGAGAACCACCGGTTCAAAATATTAAGCCAAATGCAGTAGTGTAATATACCAATAGCTGAGGCAAGGTATATGCCAAATCATTATACTATTAGGATATTGGCAATCCATCCATGACCACCGTATCTCATTTCAAAGAACCTATCCTAAAGGTCACGCCATACCAAGTTGTGTTTTAGATAGTTTCTCCTACCATGCATGCTAATATTAGTAACATTTCTTTTTCTTTCTTATGAAAATTTTCATGTTTCTGATTTAACTACTAGAATATGAAGGTAACCCTAGAGAAAAATATATGATATTAACAAGTCGGTCCAGAAAATAACAAAAGCTGCAATAAAAAATAAATCGAACCATGCATCAATGTAAGAGATTGAATAAGGACAAAGCCAATTGCCATGTAGACATGTGTTCAAGTAAATACCATGTTTTTTTCACTTAGGTCATTATCCATCAAGACTATAGTACAACAGTATAAACTACAGGCTATGAGCTTGATGACTTATACCAATTTATTGAACCATAACATAGATTTAGGAGAAATAACATAAAAGGAATACTTTAGACATGGAAGTTCTTCAATAGAAAAAGCTTGACACAGTTTAACCAACTCTCAATATGATAAAGCAACTTCAGAAAATTATAATTGGACAAACAAACCATAGATCATAAGGTTGCACCAGGGAAAAAACGCTTAACAACTAAATAAACCATTTATAAAGTAATTCTACTACTAACTAGAATATCAAAAGACACAGACTAGAACAAATTAGCTTGATCTAGATACTTCCAGTAAGGCCACCTATGATTAGGGAAAGAAAATAAGTAAATCAACAAATATATTTTCACCTGTGTTCGTCCTCTGTCCAAGCAATTCCCTTCCGGCGTTCCTGATCGGCTCTTGAAGCCTTACTTCCATGATTAGATTCACTGCTGTAGTTTCCAGAATGTCCACCTTTCTTATTGGTTCCTTCATCACTGGCATGGCTTGTTGAACCCTCTGAAGAAGAATTGTAGCAAGGCACTGGCACAAAACCAGCTTCGATCTGGTTTACATCCTCAACTAAGAATTCATAGTGTTGTTTTATCTCATCTAGGGTTTTTCCTGGTACATCAGCTGCAATTTTCTCCCACCGATCTGATGAATCCTCAGGATAAGTAGCCAGGGCATTCTCAAATTCCTTATCCTGCTCTCGAGTCCACAAGGAGCTACTACCCGCTTCATCCACAGTCATCTATATTGTCTAGTTTGACTCCACTATCCAAAATATTTCCCACTACAAGAAGAGAAGAGAAGTAATCTAGCAAACTGCTCTGCAATTTATGGCACACCAGCTCTAAAACTATTAATTATCTACAAATATTTTTGGGAATTGGATCTAAATTAGTTTCAATAGTGGGTTACCAGTAACAACTTTTTCGATGGTGGGCTAAATTATGGGAAGCAGACGCGTCGGACCACAGAGGTAAGAAAGAGCAAATACTAACAGACCAGAGAACGCCAAAGAAGCTAAACCAGACCCACCTCCAATAAAAAATCAGAAAACTGAGTGAAGTATGTGTGAAGATTTCAACGGTGATTTGCTCCACAATTCAAGAATTGGACCCTTCTGAATTGCTGACCTATTGATGAACGAAAAGGCAACAAAGTTCAGTTAGAGCATGAGAAATCTCTGAAAGCCATAATATCGAAGATGCAATAAATGGCAGTTTAAAAAACCAAAAAAGAATTCACTGCAAATGTAAATTTAGTAAAATGGTAAGTAGGATTTTACTTTGTGAAGCAAGAAAGGGACCACGAAATAATCAATAGAGAAGTAAAACCCAGAAGTCTTTGATGGACAACAATAGTAATCATACAACTAACTATTTCCTATTCTAACAAAACAAAATCCAACATCTCAGCAGCCCCACTGATTGGACAGTTTTTACAGCAGCATAGGCCCCACAAGGAGTTATATGCTACTCCAACCCACCGATTTCAAACTCAATTTTACAGTTTATACTGCAGCCTCCTTATCCTCTATTTCCTTTACCTTTAAGGAAACAGTAATAAAACCACCATTAAATCACATCCACTTACCCAAATCCTTAATAAATCACGGAATCAGGAAATTCAAAGTAAAATTCACAATATCCAAACCATATCTGGAGAACCCAATCAAAAATCACCCACCTTGATCTCAGTGAAGAAAATCCACATACACAACAACAAAAATCCCCTTTTTTTCAGCCACTGTTTTGAAAACCTACCTTAGGAATTAGGATCATTCCCTTCCCACCGTGAGAGGTGTGACTCTACCCTCAGAACAGTGATTCTAGCGGCCACAAAAATGCTGTTAAACTAATCAAAGTGAGAGATATTGCCTAAACTATAAAATTATGACAGTTTAACCAACAAGCAAACAACTTTACTTTCAGAAGCAGATTGTATTAACAGGAAAGCAAAACCTACCCTTGATGTGCAAGACGTCTCTTCGCCTCTCTCTCTCTCTCTCTCTCTCTCCTCTATCTCTCTTTGGGTGTGTGTTGTATTTTGTATTTATCAGTATTTTACCAAAAGTGGAAGTTTGAGAAATTGAAGTATTTACTCAGATTGAGTAGTTTACTGCAAGCTTACACCAGCATTGAGAAAGTAGAATCAATAAAAGTGAATTAGAAGCCTAATAAAAACAAAGTGGGAGCATCCAGAATTGAGATAAACCCAAAAATAAAAGCATCAAAGAACACAAAGTCTAGGCTGCTGAGGAAAAAAACACAAAAAAAAAGAAAAGGGAATTGACAAACAAAGAAATTATAGATGGATGATGTGGATGGGTTATCCTGAATAAATATGCACAGAGGTGAGGAGGTGCAGTGCAACTGCAGAATGGATGGGTCAGTCAGCTGGTCCCATCCCCAACAACAACTACTTGCACATACAAGGACAGCTGGAATTGAAAAAGGCTTGGCCTTCGCTTCACCCATATGATTATATGAATGAAAAACCAAAATTGAAAATTGAACGATTTGATTCCTCCTCCCAACTTGTTACAATTCCTACCTATTCCTAATAACTCACAGATATCCTAAAATAAAACCATCCACAGAGATAGAGACTACAGAGAGTATGACAAATTGGGTTTTCATCTCTTCTCAATCCTTTCCAACTTTGTATACAATTCCAAACCAACGATAAATAAATAAATTGAAAAAAAGTGCAACATGGGTCTAATCTGAAACCATTACCTTTTGTTGCAGGGTGAAGAAATCATTCAAAGATTCAATTTTTTGCTGGCCTTCTTTTTTTTGCAGGCATTTCAGTTCTGAGACTGTTGCACAAAAAGGAGTCAAAGAGCCCATCGAATCTAAACTAATCTTATATACACATCGGAGCCACACCTCTTACTAATTTCGGATCCTACATTATTTTATTATTAATAATATCCTCTTTTTTAAATGTGAGTGTCGTTTAAAATTTAAATTTGAGTTTGGAAAATCTTAAATCCCCTTATTTTTAAAGATCTCATCCGCAATCAAGGCTTTCCTTCATGGCAATAAATCCTCTAGTTCAGCTTTTTATGGAAGTTTACAAATCACATACACACACATGCATACTCTTTTGGGTTCCAACATACCTTATTTCTTCTTTCTTATTTGCTTCTTTTTTACCATTTATGGAAGACATTATTTTAAATTGGGTAAATTACTGTGTGTTGGGTAACACGTATCTATACCAAAATAAATAAGGTAATATATATCGAAATACGGTTGGTGAATTTTCTTCCCGATTTAGTCCATGCAAAATGAAAAGAAAAAAGTCAAAAATAAAGTTGAAGATTGAAAAAGAAAAAAGAGCTCACGATTTAAGCAACCACATGATTTCGCTTGAGGCGAATGTGGCCCAGCTTTGTCAATTTGCGATTCATTACCGCCGCTAAAAGTAAAATGCATCTTTGAATGCTTGAATTTGTGGTCAATTGTAGACAACACAACGTTCCATACTCTATAGATTATATATATTTTGGTGATTTTACAAACATGTACATAAGTTGTATATTCTTTTTTAAATCCGGTACATGCATGCAATTTGAACACATTAAAACGTATAAAAAACAAAAAACAGCACAAGAGGATTTCTCTGACCTCATAATTTCTCCGATCCGGGGGTCTACCAGTAGTCGCCAGGTGAAATGTATTGGGCCAACTGCCAAGCAAGGCCAATAGCATAGACTCAGCCCCACTGAGAGGGGACTGAGACGGGTCTATTTAGTACTTCTCTTTTCAATACTATAATAACAACAAACTGATATGTTCGAGTTGAGTAACCAATACAATCGACACAGCATACCTACCTCCACAAACAAAAATATAACGAAAAAATAAAACCAAGTTGCAGGTTCAGACACAAAACTTCAAATGATTTAATTACAAGAATGCGACAGGCATAGAACTTCCTATGCTTTGACTACAAGAAAGTGACAAATTACATCCCAAATTTTACAGGCCCAAAAATTGATAGCCAGTTTACTATTGCATCTATTGAACCTACCCCCTTTCACCATATGCAGTTGAACCGTTAAAAGTAAAATAACAGATGGCGGCTTCTGTGTAACAGTAAAACCAAAACAAACAAAAGAATATCACTATAAATCAATTAATAAGTTGGAGAAAGTGAAAATGTAATTCCTGCTGGCACCAAATGTCCTATGATGATATAGTATGAATACCAGCCACCAAATGGGGGAAAATTTATACAAATAGATCTTCTTAACCCATAATTTTCTCCTGTTCTTTTGTATCATTTACACCCCAGATGAAGACGTCCGGTTTATCCTCTGAGCACCCAATTTTGGCGCAGCAGGTTTGGCTCCCCGGGCTTTGGCAGATGATAGGGGCTTTGCCTTAGTAGTAGGTTGGGGTGCAGCAATGGCAGCCCATGGATCATCATCATCAACTGCTCCTTTCGTTTTCAAATTCAAAGGCTTTGAAACTGTTTTTGGTGCAGGCGCAGCAATGGAGCCCCACAAATCATCATCTTCATTTTTTATAGCTTTGGCTGTGTTTTTCGGTCTCAAACTTGTTGCTAGAAATAATACAAAAAAATTTCCAATTAACTAACACCACCAAAATATAGAATGAAATGACACATTAACAAAGATAGACCAGATTACAAAAGCAATGTTAAGCTAGTACATTATAGCTATGATGTTTTGACACTTTGTAGGCCACCAGTAAGCAAACACTCCATAACAATCTCAAATTTATCCACCTCTAGAATTCTCATCAGTTTAAGAACATTTCAAATCAAGAAGACAGCTTAGTAACAGCATACTGAATTTTAACTCTTTTATAAGTTTTATTATAACCAGTAAACTTCTATACATTTCTGCAATATTTTCTTTCCGATCTTTATGTCTATGCATGAGAGAAGAACTTTAAAAAATTGCGATACTTTCATAGAAAAGTTTAAGTACCTTGTTTAGACTGTGAAACAGGTTGTACGACCGGCCGCTTTTGAGCTGCTTGAATGCTCGCAAGAACTGGAGATGGTTTTGGCCCTTCCAGGGGTTCAACATCATCCCACCCATCCTTGTCACTTTCATTCTCTTCATCAATTCCATTTTCAAGTTCTCCCCAGCCATCTGTAGACGTAGGAGACTCAGGTACATGTTGATCAGCGAAGTCTGTTGTGGTACTTACATGCGCAGGAGCTGTGCTTGGAGTATCCACCACTAGGATTACAAGAAAATAACAATGTAAGAGATGAATGTGAAAGAAATGCAATCAAATAACCATGGAAGAAGTGGAAACATGAAAAGTATCAAATCGCTGTCTATGCATTTTTTTTTTCATTCAAAAAAGTGTTACAACTAGATGATCTCTTATGTACTCTGCTGGAGGAAGGAACAAATAGATGTGGAAGACCGGACCTACAGAATTTCCAACAAGCGCTAAATATTCAAAGAAACCAAGTTATCAATGGGTGTACCTGAGCTTGCATTGGAAACAGTTTTAGTAAGAGATGCACTGGTATTCACTGGAGCAAGGGGAGCTTGTTCAGAAGGTTTACCCTTGAGAGTCAAGGAGCTCATTGCCCACCTGTAATTTAAAATAGATATAACATCCACAGTAAATCAAGCACATATGTGAGGTAACCCAATGGTGGTGAAATGTCCTAACCAACTCACCCCAGTAAACTAGCATTTCCTGGTATTGATGAGATCCCAAGACCAGCAGCCCCACCATTATCATCTGAATTTGACTAGAAAGGACCACAAAATAAGAAAAAAATATACAAATGTTAATGAATACGCATGACTATAAATTTGTCAAACATGAAGATGGTATAGTAACATCAGGTTTCTTTAAATTCCCTCTAAAAAAATATTTATTCCTGATACACACGAGCAACATGAAAACTGTACAACATGAGATATGAAAAACAGAAACAAATGAGAGAAGACGTCTAGCACACCTTTTCATAAGATTGCCTCACTATCTGTAGAAATTGATCAACTGCTTGAAATGCCTTTGATCGAACATCACTGTTGCAAAGGGAAAAAAGGTATTACGAGGATCCCATTTATAAAGTAGGACGGATACAAGAAGATGGATATCTTAAACTGTTTTCCCCTACAGCTTTAGTGATAAAAATCTCGGTCATACATTACAGTTGGGTGCAGAGTTGAGCTCACACCATTCCGAGTGCATGACATGCAGCTCTAAGTGTTCTAAAAGTGATTCTGTGAACTTGTCTAAAAATTCGTCTACTTAGATCACGCAACACATGGGCATTCACCCAATCAATGACTTGAGATCATACAACCATCTTAATGAACAATAGGGAAGGAGAAGAGAAAGAAAATCATTAAGTATCATAGGACATTATCTCCCTTAGCATTCGAAATATTCACCTTTCCTCTCTTTCACGAATCAACATAGGGTACTAGAAACCTTAATATAAATACATATATATATATATATATACACACACACACATACATTATTTAGAGAAACAATATCAAGTGTTGAATCTACAAACTAGATTATTACTTAGAATTATAAAAAGTAGGTGTATCCAGTTATTAAGAACAGCATACTGAAGAATATACAAAGATTTTTATGACTGAACATTGTTAAGTGGAGACGTGAATAGAATCTAAATTATTTTTGTATGACTGGACATCAGTTATTGTATTCCAACTTTCCAAGTAACCGCAAACATCTAGAAGTCCAGGGACGAAAGATATTAGAATCTCAGACTAGTTAAGTGTGACTTAAACCCACAGGGAATCAGAATCTTCCAGAAACATGATGCTTATTGTCAGTTATACACGATGACACAATCATACTTAAATTTCCATAGGAGAAATTAACCAGATCAAGAGCATATTTTGTACAGTAGCAGCAGGTATGAACAGTTAGCATGCCATATAGGACACGAAAAGCTGTCACAGTTTACGTTTATGCTAAGCATTCTTAAATAAACATCAGAGAGATGAACACTATACAAATCATCGGCAGCATACTTACTTGTCGGGATCAATGGTGAGAATAATAACGTTTGGGAGAATCCGAGTTGCAATCTCGGTGATGTCATAATAAGAGCTGGTGGCACATAGAGCCATAATACCTGCCAGAATAAATGTTTAACATTGATCATAGAATGAAGTGTTAGCAAATGAGGAAAATGAAGAAAAAGACCATTAAAACGCATGTGGCTAACCCAAAACATTATTCAAAAAAGTGCCAGGTATGGGAAAAAATACATGGATAAATATAAAATTCTAATACCTGCTCCTCGGGCAGGTGAGAAAGTATCACGTAATGCACGGACAGTAAATGCATTTATCAAAACTCTTTTCCTTGTCTGCATTCAAATATGAAGCACATCAGTTGACATCTTAAAACAAAGAATATATTTTATCAAAATCTGTTGACAAATAACCAGTAGGACCCATCTATCACTTACGAGGAGAACAACAAAAGTAGAAAGTATGAAATTGAAAGACTAGATGTGGCAATTGATAATACTAACCCCTTCATTTAGGTGGGTTGCAATGTTCCCAAGTAATATAGTGGTGTTTGTTCTAATTGCTGGTTCTTCATCAACCTGCAAGACAGAAAGGATTTGAACAGATAAAAGAATATCAAACAAGAGGTAAAGAATTACCATATTCTATGTACCAAACAGCAACACATGCACTCACAAAAGAAAATCTTCAAAAAAAATCAACATGAAAAAACATGATAAGAAAATCAACACTACGAACATTCATTTGAATTGTTAAGTCAGGGGAGTTAGTTCAGAAGTCAAAGAAATACCTGTAACTTTGAAAGATACTTCAGCAACGACCCTGAAATGGTACGTTGAGAGAGCTACAGGGTAGAAAGGCAAACCTATTAGATGAGAGAAATACATAATATGACACTTTAGAGGAACAGAATGACCTCTTACCCTAAAAGAAAGACAGAAATACTGTTATCCAACAAAGAGAAGATTCAAGATGAACAAATTAAAGGGATAAGAAAATTGAATTGTCACAAAAAAAGAAAAAATGCACCATAATGTAAACACAGCAACTCATCTAAAGCCCATTAAGGATTGAGCTTGGGATTTAAGCGTCGTATTCTGTTTCAAAAAAAATTATTGTTAAGCCTGTTGCACAACTCCAACTACAACAAAAATTTGTTCTTGTTCTATAAATTTCCCTCCATCATTAGGAAGCCAAAACCGACCAAATGCTATATCCGTGTTCCAACTACGCATGAAAGGTCCATAACCTCCACACTTTATATATAATGGCTTTGGTCGCGGTATCCAATGCTTTAAAATCCATGTTTTGCCAATAAATTTGAACATCTATACTATTACTAATATATAAAGCTGACAACAAAGTTTGGTGATTCCATCTTCAATGAAGTATATTCTTCTATCTGTTCTCGCTCCCTCCTTTAGAAGCCCCAAGTAAACCAAATGATACTAGCACCATCTAACTTAACACGAGATCCACAACCACTAGATTGCCATGAAAAATAGCTAGGGTGACCATTCCAATTCTAACCACCAACAAGGGAAATAATTAAGGGAGGGTGCAAGCATATATTTCATGTGGGCAAATATCAGGTTTGTGGCTAACACATCAACATCCCAAAATGTCACCATCAAAGACAAATTGATATCCATTTAAAATTCTTCAGCAAAGGCTGACATATATTCCTTAAAATGATAACGAGTAAATTAAAGTATATAAGACAATCAAAGACGTGAACAGCAAGTGACTCATTAACACTAATTTAAATAAGTTCCATGTTTCAAGACTAAAACAACATTAACAGTGGCTTTCATAATATATATTACAAAAAGAAAGAGGCATACAACCATAAAATTGGGTGTACTAACCTTGGAAGCTAGAACAAGCATAGATTTAAGAGTCAGTTCGCGAAGAAAAGCAGATGTGTCAGAGAAACCGGTGGCAACGTGGGGGTATACCTAATTCAAGCATCACATGTAAATTTAGAACCTACAAACTAGAAATGAACCGAATGAACTGATGCAAGACTTCCAGGGTCAGAATCCAAATAGAATTTGCTTGATGGATAAAATCCTGATAAAATGTTGACTTCATACTTGCTCATCAACAACTTGTGCTGATAATGATTCTCCAAACTGATCAATATGTTGCAAAAGACCAACTCGAATAGCTCTGTCATTGGAGGCAAACAGTTTCACAATCGTTGGTAGCACCTAAATGCATAGGCAAGATATATACCCAAGTCAGATGACTACAACACCAAAAATAAAATCCCAACCAACAAAGGACACACAAAATCTCCAGAGTTCCAAGAGAAATTTAAGAGAATAAAACATAAATGACAATATAAGGTCAGTGCGGAAGTACTGAAAGAGTATGACCTTCACACTGAATTCTTCTGGAGAAAGCCAGGAACCCATTTTCAACAATGCAGTCAACGCAGGTGCAGCAGCTGAACCAAATTCAAGGGAAGAAGCTAATAAAGGAAGTAACTGTCGAAACCAGGAGATAGAATTATAATTTGAAACTCAAAAGGTCAATTGTGTATTTTAAGAAAAAAACCACATTAATTCCAAAAACTCACACCTTTTTCAGTACAATTTGGCGAGGTAGCTGCTCTGCTAAATTTGGAAGCTTGCGGAAGAAGGTATCCTTCTCAACACTATCCTTTAAATTAAGAATTTCCATGAAATGTATTGTATCCACCAACTTATTTTGGAAATATTCTGCAAATCCATTTGTTGCACCATTTTAGTCAAGTAGGAAGAAATTAGACTACCAAAAAAAACATAGGTGAAAAATAATCCTATGAGAGATAGAATAGCAAACCCGGAGGAATAAAAACAAAAATCATATTTTTGTAAGTCTATAGGACAATCTCACATGCATACAACTTAATCCTCCTTTAGGGAAAAAAAGGTCTAGAGGTCCCCCATGTTTGACCTTCATTGGGGAACTTCAGTCACTTTGAGACATTACACACGTCCAACATGCCTCATAGTCATATGAAAGCTAAGATTCATCACTTGAGGCTAACATGCATTTTGATCAAGAAAATTTGGTATTCGTACAAATTCATAACTGTTTGATATTTTCTTCAGAAAGCAGTCATACATTCACGCAGTAGTACAAAACAAAAACCATATCATTGATAGTACCAGAACACACCAAGATCTAGTTCTTTCTAGAACCTAGATAAGTATGATTTTCTACTTTCAATACAAAATCATATATGTAATGGATAATTGCATATGATTATATATCAAAAAGAAAGTTTAATAAACAATCATACATATGTATAAGTACAGCCATAGATGGTAATCCAATCAGGAAACTAACAGGTGCTACATAAGAGTATATCAAAGCCAATCAATCCTCAATCCATGGAGCATAATGAATTTCTCAAGACCATAATTTCTAATATATATCAGCAGCAATTAACTCCAGTTAGGAAGGAAATATCACCACTATTTTCTATAAGCTTCGACGTATTCAACCTACGAGAAGGCATGGAACTCAAGAGCCGCTGATAATCTGGAAGCAAAGACTGTGAGACAAGAAATTAGAGATTCAAATGAAAACAAATCTTTGAAAAGATTACAGTCACAGAAACTAACATGTTGGCGTCCAGGAGAAATTAATAGAATAAGGTCATCATTGAGTCATCCGAAAGTATAAGACTACTAACCTTTGGAATGGAAGCAGTGTTGCGCAGCTCCTCTGTTTTACTTAACTTCAGACCAGAGAAGAGCTCATAGATAAGACAGCCTACCAATTTTAAGTAAATAATTCAGATTCTTAAGGGAAACACATTTAACTAACAGTTCAGCAACTAAAAATGGGATACTCACCAGCTCAGTAAGCAATCAAATTTATATGATTCGGTTTCATTTTTCTATTTGCAAGAAACATAATAACTCTTCATTTAACTAATTAGAATTACATCAACAGTAGACCACCGTTGAATGAAAATACAATCAAAGCCAATCCAACAATAGCAGTACAATATCTGCAATACATCAACCCTCCAATCCACATTAAAATAAAAAGAAATGGGATATATCAAAATTCATTAAAGACCAGTCCATAGAAACAGACAAAACTTAAACCCCTACTCAATAAAACCACTTCATTCCACTTTTATAGCCCATAAACCCACTTCACCATTTGCCCTAAGAATAGATCAACCCACTCCTACCAAACAACCCACATGTTGCCACTTGACAACACATTAAAAACCTGCAAGGCACTTTCCATTTTTTCTCTCCAACAAAAGCACAATATAACTCCACAAACAAAAAACCACAAGAATGAGGAAAAAACCAACTCGGCCTTGTTTCTCAAAACAACCTATACCCCATCCTCAAAACAACCTATACCCCATCCTCAAAACAATGAGACAATGAACAAAAAGAAACTCATTCTGAACCACAATATTAAACAAGATGGGTTCCCACTAAAATTGATAAACAGTCTCCAGATCCAGTGCACATGTAACAGGGGTTAAACGTCTTCCCCAACACCACACAAATAAAATAATTAAGTTCAACATCAATAAAATGTTTATTGATAGACTGGACATAACAGACCAATAATCATGTTCTGAGAAACAGACAACAACAGACTTACCCAAGCCCCAAGAATCAATGGACCATGGTGGAGACTTTCTAATTGCAGCCCAATCAGACTTCATCAACTCCATGGATTTGTATTGTGGTCCAACAAGCCAGGCAAATTGCTGAATGCAAACAAGTAGTGAGAAAATTATACCAACTTCTGACTATTCCTAAGCATTTTTTTAACACAAGTATCCACAAGAAATTTTTTAAGTAGAAACAAGCATCATTCCATCCATTTATTAATGGATAAGGAAAAAAAACACAGGAATTAAAATTAGAGTAGACAAGTAACTGTGGAGAGAATTAAAAGGGGAGCAGACTTTGCAGTGATGGATCACATTGGAAGACATACTCACCAGCATTTGTCCAGCAGAAGCCTCATTGCTTCCATCAAATTCAGATAGCACATCAAAAGCATGCAGCTTCCAGTCCAAAGTTTGAGTTACAACAACACTGGCCAAGCAAACATTGGCATGAACCTGCAGTATACAAAAGCTATATGAACAGCATAACTACAACTGAATATCATGTGTCTGAGATAGATATATATATATATAGCTATGCCGTGCAGTCCCATGCAAAATGCTGGTAATGCCGATTATGAAAACTTACAAGTTTACAATCATTATTTAAGAAGCTGACAGCTTTAGCTATCTGGTGCAGTCCCCATGCAAAATACTCATCCCTAACAAGGAACAAAAGTAAAGGATTAAGTAATTTTAGAGATTGAGTGACACTAACAGTGTCTACATAAGTGATTTTGATTTGCAAATATGTAAAGAAAGCAACATATTTGCATATCCAGAAAAATCACATGGAGGAATAATTGAAACATAAAGCACAATCTCTATTAAGGAAGGAAAACAAAACTTGAGATGCAAAATTTGATATGAGATGGTTAGTGTAAGAATCACATAAGATAACAATTTTTGAACCAGGAAAGTACATATATATGTATATGTATGTATAATGTATGTGATAATGAAACCAAATAAGGAGGAGGAAAAGGAAGCAGAGGAGACAGTATAAGTTTGAAAGTACCTTTGGATACCTTGTAAACTGAGTTCCTTGATCATTTCAGAGAGTGGCATAACAGGCTCGGTAACAATATAGATAGTGTGCTTGGTGGTAGAAGCATCAACAGTTTCAGCTTCAGTACTATGTAGAAAGGATAAGATATTGGGGTGTCTGACCTGAAACGAGAAAATCAAAAAAAAATTGCATCAATTCGCACATGAAATATTGAAACAAGAGCACCGCAATAGCATGAATGATAACGAAGAAGAAGGCTCACAGTACGGAGACGCTTGACACCGTTGCGAGCAGCGGCCAAATGGCCATCCTGAGTACTACTTCCAGATATAGAAAATATGGAAACAGGAGAGCCATCATCCTGGAAGAAATAAAACAAAAATGATTGAACAAATATGTTCATTTTTATCCATCAGAAACAAAACCTGACCTTCCTTGCGGTTTTAGATCCACCAAAGACTCATTCACCATTCGCATCTACCATTGGTATGATGAAACTTGCCAAAAGTTCATAGAATTGGGTAATACATTTACATAGAGAAAGAAAGACAGAAAAGGGAGAGAAGGTGACGAAGACCTTGGAGGTACCGCGGAAGTGAGTCCAAGAGCCCCAAGCAGAGGGGTAAGGTTCGCCGACGTTGTAGGGCAGATCTTTGGGTCCAGTCCCGGATCCGCCCACCACTCCCTTCAAGAATTTCAACATCCCCTGCCCTTACTCCCTTCCTTCCTTCTTTCCCTATTTCTTTGGCTGCAAACACAACGGCGTCGTCTAGGCTCCCAGCTACAGTTAGATCCTAGTACTCTCGTTCCAAGCCTCCGTCACTCCCTCCTCTCCTCTCTGTCTTAAAATTTGTTTCTTTTAATTTCTTCTTTTATTAGAGAAACAAAAATGAACTGAAATGAAAGTTTTAAGATCGATCCAGATCCCAATCGGAATTTTGCTCTGCTGGGTTGAAGTTGGGAGGATCACTTATCAAATTTTATTTATTTTATTATTCTATTATATGGGCTTGGCCGCTTGGGCTTCATTCACAGGAATAATAAAAAGTAGCGGGCTTGGTTATGCCCATTCATCTGCACAACTCTGGTCTTATGCCCATTCATCTGCTACCATAATAATAAGGATAAACTACATAAAAGTATATAAACAATAGGGGTCATTTCAAATTCATATTATAAATATGAAATTTTCGTCTAGGTGCCTAAACTATCAAAACACAACATCTAGGTATTCATCTTTAGCAATTTGTTAAGAGAAAAGAAGCGAGATCGACACCTGGACGCTGAGTCCAGGTGACGAAAGCCCAACTAAAACGATGTGTTTTAGGAAATCTAGTGAAAGGTAAAATAGTAAACACTAAATTACCGTTTCACGGCAACAGCGGACAATCCAGAACATAATTAAGATAAATGATGATCATAATTAAAGCATCAATGCTTAACCAATTGTTACCTTATTACATTCTTCACGGGTGATGTCAGCGTAGCCACCACGTAACTCCCTCCTCGCTTCCACGAAACTTCTTCTGAAACCTGAGGGGCGGAAGTAAATAAAGTGAGTGAACTTGTCATAAACATATGATAACCCCTCAGCAAGTAACACATCAATATAAAATAATCATATGATAATGAAATAACCCAGTAGGGTTAGCAACCAATCAGCACAGTTATGCACAACTCAATCACAAAATGATTTACTAACTATCATTCATAGTTAAATCTTCACACGTTGAAGATGAAACATCCATGACTCATGGATAACATGAATAGTACTATCCCGATATCATCATTTCTCTACGATCGGCATCGATCATATCACCTGTCACATCATACACACAACGAAATCTCGTCAAATCAAGGCCACCGCCTACACCATACCCACTGACCTGGATAACAAAATGTACCATCACTAGTACATGGACTCTGATCACTAGTCATGATAACCATCATCATATCGTATAAGCTGGCAAGTCCCTCAACTATCAAAATAATATCAGTCGGCATAACCCTCGGCCATCATAACACATAAGCTGGCATGTTACCTCGGCTATCATATCACATGAGCCGGCATGTTACCTCGTCTATCATATCACATGAGCATGCATGTTACCTCGGCTATTATATCACATAAGCCGACATGTTACCTCGGCTATCATATCATCATAAGCCGACATGTTACCTCGGCTATCATATCTCATCAACCGGCATATTACCTCGACTATCATATCACATAAGTCAATATGTCACCTTGGCTATCATATCTCATCAGCCGGCATATCACCTTTACTGGCATATCATGACTTAATCATCATCTCAGGTATTCCAATGGCACTGTAGTCGCACGAGTCACGCGCACATGACAGGACTGGGTCTTCGCTCGTACCACGACCATGTGAAGGACTGGGTGCAAGCATCATCACCACGAGTCCCCCTAGGAGCTTTGGGACCACACAGACTCATAAGAGCTTGGGGA
Source organism: Oemleria cerasiformis (assembly GCA_037349345.1). Lineage (NCBI taxonomy): Eukaryota > Viridiplantae > Streptophyta > Magnoliopsida > Rosales > Rosaceae > Oemleria > Oemleria cerasiformis. The sequence continues at coordinate 12,603,046 of JAZGTL010000031.1, forward strand.
CAAGACTGGCGCTATTTAACTAGTATAGAGCGAGTGCATGTGAACGATCACGTGGAGGACTAGCATATGGCCTATAGACAGGTATGACACCAGCGACTACCATATGGGAATACCATGACTCGACATTGACATACGACTCAACAGGACTCGACAAGACTCTGCATGACTCACACATGACACATGTCACATAGACTACGCCAGCATAACTTATCGGCAATAGTATCTCGACACTGACTCATGTGCTAGGCCGGTATAACTCCATAGCGATATCATCTCAACTCTGACTCATATGCTAAGCCGGCATGACTCCTCAGCGATAGCATCTCAATCGTATACATGGTCTGTCCCTATCATCAAAGTCTTCATATTATTCGTTTTATGTCAATATTTGCCCTTACTCTCGGTTCAAATATCTTAACTTGTATCTCGGGTTCAAACCTCGAGATATTCCCTATAGTATTAGTTTATACTCATTTCGGAGTATTTACCTTTCATCGATATTATAACTATATCTCATAATCTATCCTCGAGATCTATCACTATAATATTAGTTTATGCTCATTACGGAGTATTTACCTTTCATCAATATTATAACTATATCTCGAAATCTATCACTATAATATTAGTTTATACTCATTTCATCGATATTATAACTATAACTCGGAATCTATCCTCGAGATCTATCATTATAATATTAGTTTATACTCATTACGGAGTATTTATCTTTCATCAATATTATAACTATATCTCGGAATCTATCCTCGAGATTTATCACTATAATATTAGTTTATACTCATTACGAAGTATTTATCTTTCATAGGATTCAAAATCCTCTAATATCATAATTCAGAATGTCGGGTCCTATCGTCGACTCCCTAGCATATTCTATGTCTCAAAACATAAAACAACACATCTCAGACTTTACTCTAGCTCGTGGCATAGTCTATAATTTAAAACGTCATCATAACACAAATAACTAATTCAAACGACCCTAAACATCACATCACATTCACCACTGAGGCAATCATATAACATTTAATACGATACTTAGCCAAATAGTGATAATTGACCTCGCCATATTTAAGACTGAATCATGTCTCTATCCATACTCAAATAGTCATAACATAATCGTCATAGGCAATTCACCATAGTTCATTCACATTCCATAGCATACATGTAAGTAACCAAACATACCAAACAATCCAGTTCATAACTATTCAATCACATCCATCCATCACATTTTCAATCATTTATCAATACATAATTAAGTTAGGGAAATATTCCACTCACAGTACATCAGAGACAGCTCACCCGATCGGATCCACTAATGTAAGTACGTAGAGACGTTCGTTCCCGGAGTCTCCATGAGCCTCGTCTCGATCCATACGACTATTCGAACCTTCCAACATCATATCGCATCGCAAATAAGGCAATTAATATTAATAATTAATCCTTTGACCATTAATATAAACTCCCTATTTTTCAGGAGTTCACTTGCTCCTGAAAACACATTTAAAGTAACTAAAACCATCCTAAACATCACCCAAACAAACTCCGATGGACCTGAAACTTGCGTTAGAGGCTCCGGAACATCGAATTACATTGAATTCAAATCACCGGGACTCGAGGGTGGGGCCCACGAGCCCCCACACGCCTAGGGTAAAAAAGGTGCGATTGTAGGGTTCAGTCACTCCTACCTCTTGCAGTCTCTCTCGTCGGCGCCGGCTGGAAATGGCCATTGTTGGCCGTTTAGGAGCTTTTTCCCATTTCTTCAATACTCAACCAAAAACTACAAACCAATAGTCTAAATTCATCTAATCGATCCCAAGAATCCAAATATGAGGTCCAAATAAAAAACCATTACTTGTGGTGGCCGAAAATCGCCTCAAAAGGCTCAGTGACTCATTTCTTCCGTTGCTCGCAACGTCGCGTATGGTGGTCAATAGCCCCCATGGACGGTACGGTTGGGTTCGCACAAGGGAGACGAAGATGATGGTGATCTTTGGGTGGTATGGGTCAACGTCGATCGGTGGCGGTCGTGAGGTCGTTTAGGGGTGTCTTCCGCTAGAAGTCGCAAGAGTGAAGAGAGAGGGAGAGAGAGAAATGAGAGTGACCAATGAAGGGAGGAGAAAGAAACTCCCTTTTTTATAGTTTAAACTTTCTCCTAAATGACCGATACATCCCGATCGTTTTAGACTAGTAACTTTCTCGTTCGAACTTCGATTTCCGCATGCTACATGTCTACGTACTCGTAAGCTCGAGACCTACATAATGGTCTAAGGAAAATTCCTAAAAGAGTCCTTGATCGAAAAGTGACTTTCGGGCATTTGGAAAATTCAGGGGTAAAATTGTCAATTTGAAAATCCAACTTTTACTTCACGGCCCAAATAACGTTGGACCTTCACTAGAGGCCCAATATCAACTTGGTTCGACCTAACAATTCACTCGAAATTCCAGTAATTCATAAATTGGATTTTATTTTTCAGGACGGGTCGTAACATGTTTAACATACATTAGTATAGGATCTTGTGAACCACATACCAAATTTTCAAAACCTTTTTCAACGTGAGGACAAATTTGTAAACTACATATATTCTTTGTTTCTTCAAGGTTATTCTAATTCAATTTCAATTATATAGCATGATTTTAATTTTATTGAAAAAAAAATACATGTTATTTTTGCTAAAATGTATTACTAAATGAATAATTTCTCATAAAATAACTTCTTCCTTATTTGTGATTTTGGAAGAAAAAAAACTATACAGATTTATGATATGGACAAAATAACAATTTTTTACGAATTCAATTAACTTGAATATTGGTTCTAAACTAATTTTAAATTCTTCATTATTATTTCAAATTGGACATATAAATAACGATGTCAATCGCAATATATGTATAATATAATTCATTCCCCATTTATATAAAAAAAAAGAACTCAAACTCAGGATATATTTTATTTTTACACACTCAAGATATGAAAGTTTAAGGAAATTGAGTTTCCTAGAAAAGAAATAAATAAATATTAAATAAGGCTGTGATCCACTCCTACTCGGACTATAATTAATTAAATTACTCTAAGATCCATTCGAAAGACAAACAGAAAAAATTATTATAACTACAATTATATTAGGATTAAAAGAAGCGAGATGGGAAGTGGGATGGTAGCAGATCCGCCCACAGGCACAAACACTTCCCGACTCTCCAACGTCCAACGACACCTGTTTCTTCGATTTCTTCATCTCTTATTATTCCTCGGTTTCAGTCTTCTTCTGTGAATCTCTTCTCCTCCTAGTCCTAGTCATCTGAGTCAAACACTCACACAGTGATACGGTTTCTTCTTTATAAACACTAAAACCTCCATCTCCAATCGACCAATCTCAATTTGTCTACAAAACCTCCCTCTTTCTCAGTTCTCTCACAGACCCGCATTGACAATCTCCTCATTGACCCATCCATTCCCACAGGGCACAAGGTCCACACCCAACTATAGAAAAAGTAAATCTGGGAGTTGAGTAATGGTGAGGTCCTCAGTATCAGTAATCATATATGTAGCAATAGCAGTTTTAATCCTATTGCTCATCTCCCACTCCCCAAAGAAACCCGGAAACCACCGCCACCGCCGCCTGAAGCTAAGGTCCAACTTCACCTTTTCTCCTCCGCTGCACCACCACAACCCCATCCCCTTCGACCCTCTCGTCGCCGACATCGAGCGCCGCCGCGAGGACCGCAAGTGGGAGCAGCAGCACTTCGACCATGCGCACCCCGAGTTCAACGCCTCTTCCTCTTCCCACGACTCCGCCCCCGCCGCCGAGTCCCAGCCCGAATGGGAAGACTTTATGAATGCCGAGGACTACTTGAACGACGAGGAGAGGTTCAACGTCACTAACAGGTTGCTCTTGCTGTTTCCAAAGGTTGATGTCGACCCCGCTGATGGCTTCGTTACTGAGGACGAGTTGACCCAGTGGAACTTAAAACAGGCTCAGAGGGAAGTATTGCATCGGACTCAAAGAGATATGGAGCTCCATGACAAGAATCGTGACAGTTATGTCTCCTTTGCTGAGTATCAGCCCCCCAGTTGGGTTCAGAATGCAGGTCAGCTTACTACTTACTAATCACTGCTGCTTTATTTGGTTTTCTAGCTAAGAGCATTCTTTATTGTCTTTTTAAAATTCTAAATCTTTGGTTATTATTCCTTATATCTTGTTTCTCCAATGTATCTTTATTCTTTATGCTTATTCTATTTTGCATTTGGGGCCATTGGTTTCTGGCAGCAATCACTTAAATTAAGATGTTTTAATCTTTGCTATGTGTCATTCTGCAATATGTTCAACAGCAATGGATGATACGAAACTAGAATTGTGTATCTGATTAAAGGATCTTATGTTTTCTTATGGCCTCGCTAGAGTTATTTGTTAGCTAGGCATCTTCAGCTAGGTCATTTGTATGTGATTTTCTCCATGTTTTCCATGTACCAGATAATAATTCATTTGGCTATGATATGGGTTGGTGGAAAGAGGAGCATTTTAATGCATCAGATGCAGATGGGGATGGTCTTCTTAATATAACTGAGTTCAATGAGTGAGCATCTTCTACCTGTTTATCAACTTTCTTTTACATATAATGATTTCAATTACCTTACTTCAAATTTGTGCTGATGCTGGTTTGTCTCTTTGCTTTTCTAGTTTTCTACACCCAGCTGACAGCAATAACCCAAAGCTACTTCAGTGGTTGTGCAAGGAGGAAGTAAGGTGATATTAGTTTCCTCTTGTCTGAAATTATAGTTTGTCTTATCTATATGACCATATGGGCCATATCTGTTTGTAAGATAAAGTTTATGGCACATCAGTCTGCAGTATATCAGATTCAGGCATCATCCCTAAGGAGATTTTCAAGAAACTATATTGAAATTTCTCTTGCTCCAACTTTATAAATTTTGGGTTTCTCTGTGGACAAAAAACATCTTATGATATAGGCACAAGTGAACCATTACCGTCTTTTTCTATAGTATTTATATTTTTTCATCAATTTTTCTTAGCACATGATCTTATTTGTTATTTTGATATGATGTCCTTTTAACCCTTAGGGAGAGGGACACAGACAAAGATGAAAAGATCAACTTCAAAGAATTCTTCCATGGCCTCTTTGATTTGGTGAGAAACTATGATGAAGAAAATCATAATTCCTCGCATGATTTTGATGATTCGATGGAGGCCCCAGCTAGAAATGTGTTTGCTCAGCTGGATAAAGATGGTGACGGGTACTTCTTAGCTAATTTTATCTTTGTGTAATCATTCTGAGCTACTTAAGGGTTTCCTTTTTTATTAATTATCTTACTTGTTTAGCCTTGTTTTATCCACAGATATTTGTCACACGCAGAGTTACTTCCTATAATTGGAAAGATACATCCGTCAGAACATTACTATGCGAAACAACAAGCAGATTACATCATATCACAGGTATGCATCTTACAATGGAAAGCATTTTCTTTTGTTTGATGTTTTCTTCAATTTGTGCGTTCTGTGTCATTTAGATATGCACTTGTGATTCATGTGAACATTGATGTAGTAGCACATTTTTTGTGGAAATTAACACAAAATTATTTTCAGTCAGCTCTCACAATCCAGCAAGGGCTCCTAGATCCTTTCCTTTCCTTGCTTACTAAGATGAGTAAATCATTTCAAAACAATGAGGCTGGTGAAGTTATGTACATAACTGAGGTGTTAAGCATCTCCCAGTGACATAATTTTGATGATTTATCTTGTAAGCTATGTCACATTGAATTCTTAAAAGAAGCTTATAATGTAAAACACAAATTGTAGATCAATAGATGTTTGAAATTGCTTGCAGTTTATAGATTGGGTCACTGGGAACGGCTTGATTTCTATATGTTGGCATTTAGATTCTAAAGTTACGGTCCGTGGGCAGTTTCTTCTCTTCTTGCCATCATGTTATGAGATGGTGGATTTGATTCCTTTTGTACAGCCCCATCCTCCCAGGAAAAGGAAAAGAAAACAGAAAAAATGGATGTGGTTCCTTTCAATTTGGGAGTTGGGTTGGAATGGTAGAAACAGTTGATAATGTGTATACTATATCTGCTCTTGTTGTGCTGCCTTTTATGACTTGATAAGTTTGTTCTGGGTTTAATTATTACTAAAATTTGTATGTTTTGTATTTATTTTGTAATTTGCAGGCAGATACAGATAAAGATGGGCGACTAACGCTGACAGAGATGATTGAGAACCCTTATGTATTTTATAGTGCTATTTTCAATGACGATGAAGAAGATGACTACGGATTCCATGATGAGTTCCGTTGATCCTCTTGTAACTGGCTCTCGTGCCTTATTCTTTCAATAACTTATAGTTGCAGGCAGGATCGCTGCCGTGCCACAAGCTGGTTAGAATCAAAATCTTTGTTTTTGCTTGTTTGTTTGCTTGTTTATATGGAATTAGAGTATGAAAGAGTTGAATCGACATGGACTTGAACCGGATTTGGTGCCCTTCCGATATATGAACATACACGCCACCATAATAGTGCAATCTCTCCAAAACGAGGCCCATTTTGAAGAATGATTATTATTGAATGGCTGCTTGACAATTGTGATACGTGTAATAGATTAGTGAAGAAAAACAAAGAGTTATGATTGTTATTTATCAGCAATTGAGTTCGATGTTCATGGCATCTTAATTAAAAGTTAGAACATTGTCATTGTGGTTGCTTAGTTGTTAGTTCGTTTCATATCATTTCTTTTCTTTTCTTTTCTTGTGATCTAATCAATGGTGGTTTCGTTTCTGTATGTTTTAATCAACGATGGTTTTTCTGTATGAACAAAGAAAGAATCCAATTCCAAGTTCAAAGTTGTAACCACAGAACTCCACCACCAATGTTTGTTCATTTATTCAGAAATCATATCAAATTCAAATAGCGCACAAAACTAAATTCTAAATTAGTAATATGCGGGAAAAGCAACCACAAACCCAATCACTCACTCACTCTTGCCTGCCTATTTACAATCGGGTCCATTCCCCTTTTTATTTTGGATTTCGTCGTCGTCATCAGATTCCGAGGGTGGAGAAGGGTCGAGGCGAGCAGCATCCTTGGCCCAGCGTATCAACTTTTCAACTTCATCTTCTTCGTCGTCGCTGTCATCGTACAACGTGGCGGCGGCCGCATCCACCTGAATGGCGGAAGATGAGGACGGCTTGGGACCTGAAGCCTTGAGAGCCGCGAATCTGGCGGAGAGGTCGTCGCCCAGGACTGCTTTTAGTTCCTCATCCACTTGGATGGCATTGGAATTGGAATTGGAATTGGATTTGGATTTGGAGGCAGCACCACCTACTCCTCCTGCTCCCGCTCCGATTGTAGTTTTAAGTTTGAGGGCGTGGAAGCGACGGTCGACATCGGCGTCGCCGAGAGAAACGCCGCGGGATATGTGAGAGTCTAGAGACAGCTTCAAGAGCATATCGTCCTGCGCTGCTTGTAGCAACTCTTCAACTTCATCCTTCTCGTTTGCCTTCTTCGTCTTCGTCTTTCTCTTCATCCCTCTCACTCTCTCTTCCCTTCCCTTCCCGTTTATACTTCAGCCAGGCATATACATCACAAGAGAAGACTTTAATCCCATACCCACTCCAATTTTATTTTCTCAAAATGCCACTTTTGCCCTTTATTAATCTAATAATATTTCTCTTCGGTCACTTACTCTATAGCTCCAAAGGTGTTCATTCGTCTCAATGTTTACCATGGGCTCATGAAAAATGGAACTTTTTGTTTCTAAGTTGTTTTAAAAAATAGAATCAACGGAAATATCTTATTAGTGAAAAGCATACAAGATGATACATCTCGGAGGAAAAAACACAAAATTCTCAGACGCACATAAAAGTGACAGCAGTTATACCATTAATTTTCATGATCATGGCATTCATGCTCATGTTATAAAAAACATGGCCTGTATAATAATCACACACTGGAAAAGAATAGGCAATGATTTGAATCATCATCATCATCATCAAGTTCAAGTTGTGAAACTGCCAGATCACTAAAACACAAAATCCTAAAAGCTTTCTGGGCAGCTGATGCTCCTAACCCACAATTCCACAAAGGTGGTCACTAACTATGAGATCTAATGAAATTTGATAGTACAGCTAAACATCTACCTCTGCACCCTTCATTTCTATTCTACTAATGCAAATCCAAATCAAAATTTGTAGTCTTTCTTCTTGTGATATATCTGCAGATACAAATTTGCATGCATGTACATGAACACTCGGATTTCTCACCTCTACAGAAAGAATAAACTTAGGACCTATACTTAATCTATCTTCAAGAAAACCAGCCAAGCAACCATTGGAATCAATCTTCCTTCTAAGAAGTTTCTATGCTTAAAATGGGATGAAAGCATCTAATTTGTGCTTTGGAGTGAATGACAACCCCTGACGACAAAGTTAGCATAAAATACCAAACCCGAATACCAGTTATCTTCCCCCCTCTTTATTTATAATTTTTTATGCACAATCTTGTGCATCATGACAGGAAAAGAGTAAGCAATGGTTTTGCAACTTTGCACGACATTACTAGTCAATAATGATTATGATGAGCGGATATTTGGACATGCCTTTTAGGCATAATTTTGATTCACAAGAAATCATTTTCAGGAAAAGATTAAGCTTGAATACCATCCTGTCTGTACTGAACCGGGCACCATAACTGATACCTGACTTCCGATGCTGACCGGTCCAAAATACATCACCACCTAAAGAGAAATGTGGAGTCACCGACAGCAATAATAAAAAGAATACAGAAAGATTTAATAGGAATGATACAATAATATCTGAACCTGTTAGACTATTTTAAGACTTGTTTGATACCACTATGGATAATCCGAAAAACATCCATGGGCGCGAAATTAAATTTCTTGGTTGGTATCACTGCTTTCTAAATTATCTGGCGAGTGAAAATAAAAGGAGAACATCAATACCTGGATGTAACTCGCTTGAAATAAATCCCCACTGTCCACTTGAATCTGTGATCTGTAGTCTGAACCCTGTAACAAGAAAGAAAGATTTCAGATGTAGGAACACCATATACTTCTAAACCTAAACTTGAAGCTAGCATATTGAATCGTTCGTGAACTATTGAAACATGTAAATGAAATGTTATGGTTACCACCACATCAGAAAGGTAACAAGTGATTATAACAGCAGATTTTTTAGCTAATGGAAGATAGATGAAGTTTACAAAACTCCAACTCTAGGAACAGACACGGCATAACTGATGTTTATCTTGTACACACTCATAGCGAGGCAAGTGGAAGATAGATGAAGTATTACTCCTGCACTCAACTTTTTTTTAGAGCAATGATACTTGGAACTAAATTATTCATATAAGATATAAGCCCAAGAAACTTTTTACTTGTAATGTAGTAATACAAAACATATAAATAGATACTTAGTAAGTGACCTGACCTTCTAATCAAAACTGACGATGCCATGAGACATGTGTGGCTCATTTGTAAGCTGCAAAGAAAAGTTAAAATAAGAAAGACGCATCAGTACTTCCACATTTCTACAAACAAATTAATAAATAAGAGTGTCATCCAAAAATGAAATTAACAAAATCTTACCTGAGCATTACCCTTAAAAGTGAGATTGTCAGTTAAGTCATACTTCGCTCTTGCATTAACTCTCCCATCTGTGAATAGACTCCCAGAAAGCATCAACTGAAAATTTGCCCACCCAACAGGCCAACACCAAGCCAAACCAAAAATTCAGTAAAAAAAATATTAATACTTACAGCAGTCTCACTAGAAGTTTATAAGTAAGTATAGTGACGGCTACCTACCTTTGGGTGGTCTATAAAGTTTGCACCAACCCCATATTGAGCAGTAGGGATCTTTATGATTTCAGAAGATTGATGCTGAACTTCCATAGGTCCCATGGATACACTGAAGGGAGATGAAAAGAGTCGGTGAAATAAATATAAAGAAAAGAAAAGAAAAATGATAACGAATGCATAAACAGAAGCTCAGAGAGAACATAAAACCTGTGGCTAAGGAAGATCTTCTGATTGAGTTCTTTTAATGAAATCAAAGCGCATCCCCTCAAAAAGTTCTGGGCTTACGACACTGCCAATCAGAGAGAGAAGTCAGGAAAATACTACGTACCAAAGCCATTACCAATATGCAATGCGATTCATATTCCCTCCTAGATGATTTTCAATTTTTCCTATTTTACTCTCTGATTCTCCCCACATTCGATTCTTAATTATCTGAGACTGTTCTTAGCATTGCATTCCAATTTATCCCAACAAATAAGCGGGAATTTCATCAAATACTGGTAAGAAATATCTTCACCGACCCATAACTAGACCAAACTCTTTGCACTAATCTCACAAATACAGTTGGGCAGTACTAGTCACGCTGATTAGAGAAACCTCCACTAAAAGCATCAAAATATGGTTTATGACACTTTGAAAAACAGATCTAAATCCCTTTTTCTTTCACTAAACTAAAGAGAACAAATTCTAATTCAAATTCTAATTTAGCAAACTCGTACATGGAATCACACAGGAGAGTAAAAATCAGAACTCGCATAACAGCATTATATAAACAAAAACAAAAAAATATACATAACTGATAGCTTCGAGGTTGATTTCTTCATATGGTATGAGGCAAGGCAGGTTCGTGTAGTCCACTTTCTCCTTCTTAACCGTCGTCTCTGTCGCCTGGCTTCGCGCGGTGCTATCTGGAGGTACAAAACCCGCCATTGTTTTAAGTTGCTTTTGAATTTTGAATTTTTTATAGAGAAGAGAGAGCTCACACATCACATTGTAGGATGGCAGTGAAATCCTCACCATCCACGCATATTGTAGGATCCACTCAGCTGGCGACTCACCCCGTATCCCTGTATTCATTTTGTTGACGTGTCATTTTCCATTAGGAGCTTCAAATTAAAATTCAGAGAAAGTTTTTATTTTAGTTTTGTATATAATAATATTAAGGTTTTACAAATTGGAGATGGACTTCGTTTTTAACGAAAATTGAATAAGCTGTTACTTACTATATAATAAAAAGAAATATCATTAAATTTTAATATTTACACAAATTTCAAAAAAATTATTTGAATAACGTGCATTAAATCAACGTATATTTTTTACGAAAAATGAATACAATATCACTTACTATATAATAAGGAGAAATATCATTAGACAAGTCCTTCCAAAAAATTTGTTTGAATAGCATGGACTAAAACCATCATATATTTTTTACGAAAATTGAATATAATATTACTTACTATATAGTAAAAAATATATATCTTTAAACTATAGTTTTAGTATCAATACCGAAAATTTTGTTTGAATAGGGGAAACTTAAACTAACATATACTTTTGTACCAAACTTTGAAATTACAAATCATAGTTTTATCTTTTGAAAGTTGACTTTAGTATCTGTCTAACTATACAGCCCCTCATTTGTGCTTCCAAAGACAAACTTATTATTACCTTTCAAATAAGTTACACCAAATAATTTATTTTTTTAATGGGAAAGTAGTTTTTTTTAACAATTATATTAAGAAATTGATTATATACATTAAATATCAATTTTATCTTTTATGAAAATTGAATATGAGATCAGAATACTAATGAATCGAAAAAATAATTTTACCACTACTGTAATATTTGTGGCTCTGAAAATATTTATATACAAAACTTCTAAAGACTTTTATTTATTTTTCCATTTCTTATCATTTTAAAATGTTGTTAACATGGTTTTATGTTGTTTGCTTCCTACTCTTTGTGGCTCCAAATAACTAACTACGAATTTTACTGTTTTTTTTTTATTGCATGTCACTTTATATTGGGAGCTCGATATTCGAAAAAAAATTGTTAGAGATTTTTCTTTTTGGAACAACATGCATTATAGCCACCACAACTTTTTGTAAAAAAATCAAGATGATGAACTGTGAAATTCTTCAAAAAAACTAACGATCTTTTCCACAGTGTGGGATTCATGAGCTTGTTTATTTTATTATGCGGAAGTGTAGAGCTGAAGATATGATCTCCTTTGAGTCCAGAGCTGGTTAAGCACCTTTGGCACTTTGGTACGATATAGATCTAAAAAATCTACTTCAAATTGAAATTTTTTTATAATTCTATCTTTCTCTACAATCACAAATGCAAATTATAACTTGAAAAAAAAAAAGCTCAATACTCAAGGTACATAATCTACCAATATCCCTATTTTAATGTTTTTTCTAATATTAAACAGTTAGATCACTGTTTTTTACATGAGACGAGAGATTTTACCACAAATATGCCATCGGATTGTGGATTTTACCACACAATATGGCGTCGGATTGGGAGTTTTACCAAACAATAGGCCGTCAGGGTTCGAACTTGAGACCATTAGTCTGCAAGTTAAGGTTAGAACCAACTGAGCTAGACCCACTTGACATTGATTCTAATGTTTTTATTTGCTTGGAATTACATTGTTGTTGGAACACAATTATATTTTTAAATTATATTTTAGTTCCTCATGAACTTAATCATGCTGTAAATTTTGTAGAAATTGTATTATTGGCTCTCATGTTTATAATTGGGTTCTTGAATTAGCAATGTCTATCCACTTATTATTATGAAGTGTTTTAAATAAAATATATATTATAACAAAAAAAAAACGTATCATTAAAGCGTAGTGCTAATTAGCAATGCTAGCCAAGTTAAAATTACAAAAAATGAAAATAAAAAATAAAAGTATATTTTGTGCAAAATGCGAACGTCCAACGGCGCTTTCTTTCTTCTCTCTCATAATTGGGTCTGCCAGTGAGTGAGCGCGAGCGAGCGGAGTTGGCAACAAAACAATGAACTCGACCCCGGCTAACAGTAACGGCTACCACCAACAGCAACAGCAACACGGAATGAGCCAGAGGGATAGGGTCTGCCGGGGAACACGTGCCAGGTCACGTGAGCTCAGAGACAGCTTTGGTACTGGTGGGAATTTTGGCGGGCTTAGGGTTTCCGAGGACAATAAACAGCAGCTTCAGCAGCAACAACAACAACCAGGGGCGCCCTGTACGGACTTTGACATGGCCTATTTCAACTCCTACGCTCATGTTGGTATTCACGAAGAAATGATCAAGGTGCATTTTGAAAATGTTTTGTTTCCAAATTTTCCTTCTGGCTTTTCCGAATCGATTACGAAATTTCTCAACTGTTAGTGTCGGGTTTCATCTTGTTTTTACTGCTTTTGATGTGCTCTGAGTTTCCAGTGAAGTCGATGGCAGCTGAAGAAATGAAATTTAGCTTTATGGGCTTTTCCATTGTTGTTACTTTTGACTGCTTATGGCTTTGTTTTTATTATTCTTGTTTAAGAACGCATATCAAGTGGGAATTCAAATAAGAACCCATTTAAAAGAATTTGGGAGGTAACATCGGTATGTGTTGATTAAGATTATATGCCCTTGCATTTCCAAATTTAAAGGGAAAGGTTTCTGCTTTGTCACTAAAAATACATTGCTATGGATATTCTTTTGAAATTCGATCGTCATATAAATTATTGACTGACCTGGAAATATGTCACCATACAGGATCGTGTACGCACCGAAACTTATAGGACAGCAATTATGCAGCACCAGAGTTCTATAGCAGGCAAAGTAATATAGCTGTAATTGTAATTAAGATTTAAAAGTGTTTCTTTGTTCTTTTTTTCTTTCTGTTAGTTTCTTCTGGTTTCCTGTTTTGAAGTTTTTATAAGATATACCCTGAACATACTATAATGCAGCATCGTATTCTCACATGTTTGGGATGCATGTTCTACGCAGTTTGAGTGATCTCTTTGGGCAAGCGTTTTGTATATAGTCACTTCCTAATTTTACTCTCGATTGGATAATGCTTGCAGGTTGTTGTGGATGTTGGCTGTGGCACTGGAATTCTTTCTATATTTTGTGCTCAGGCTGGTGCAAAACGTGTAAGCTGTTTTTAGATCATATATGATAAATTTTCATAGATGATATTCAACAAATTCTCTGTCCTTAGTTGCAATAATTATCATTTTGACATGGACAAAAGTGTTCTGTTTGGGAGGTAGTTATGGATTTCATTTAACTAGGTGTTTAGTTAGTATCAAGTCAATACCCTTATTTAATGATTCAGAAATAATGTGATGGATGGGGCGTTGCAGCCATCTTTTCAATTTCTTTCTATAGGCACCGGATGAATAAAGTTAGATTTTCTTCCCCTTAATTTTCTTTATACTGTAATGTTTGTAAGTTTGGTCTAGTCACTTCCACGTTTGTGTCTCATCTTGGCATTATTTTTCTTTATGTATAAGTTTCTCTTATGTGATTTGTTACAATGTATCAGGTATATGCTGTTGATGCAAGTGACATTGCAGTGCAGGTATATTCACAATGATGCAGGAAGTAGCTGATTGAAGAATGCCTTTTATGTTTCTCTAATTTAGTTTTGGATTGATCTTATTCCTTAAAAAGCAGGCAAATGAAGTTGTTAAAGCAAACAATCTATCTGAAACAATCATTGTACTGCATGGGCGAGTTGAGGTAGGCTTTGTATGACCAGGATAGCTTCTTTATTTTGCTTTTCAGAGAGTTGTTTATCATTAGATTTCTGCTCATGAATCAAGTTGCCTTTCTAAGCTGTTAGAGTATATTTAAAAACTATAGGATGAGATTCATGCCTTATTTAGACAAAGAAAGACTTTTCTTTCCCTTGCAACACTTTATTAATCTGAATTACAGATTTACAAGTGAACCAGCTTATTGCTAAAAATGATTGTTCTGCAGGATGTTGATATTGATGAAGAGGTTGATGTCATAATTTCAGAGTGGATGGGCTACATGCTTCTGTATGAGGTATCTGTTAACATTTTTATATGCATTGGTGTGTATTAAAGTTTTCTGTGACTCATTTAGAACTGTAACTCAGCATACGCATAAGCCATGGGAATATTTCACGGTTTGCAACCTTATGATACGTTTCCATTTTTCTTGCTTGTTTTTTCTTTTTCTGTTATAGAGTATGCTGGGAAGTGTGATTACGGCAAGAGACCGCTGGCTAAAACCTGGAGGTCTTATACTTCCTTCAAGTGCAATGGTATCTTTCGTTACCTTTTTATCTTTCAATTATTGAGGCATCTGCATCTTTAGTTATGAAATCCATTACTCTGGTGCTGCCTTGAAATCATTAAATTAACAATCATGAACAATGTGTGTATTATCTATTTGGGTAATTAGGATGTAGTTTTTCAGGCTCAAGTTTGCAGATATAGCAGCTGTTGTATCATACTGATTTTTATTTTGTATCCTTGCAGCTGTACATGGCACCTATCTCACATTCTGATAGATACACTGAAAGCATTGATTTCTGGCGCAATGTTTATGGAATTGATAGTGAGTACACCATATATTTTAGCATTATATTCTCAATTATTGACATATATGTGATTCATATCACATTTAGATGATTTGAACTTTTAGCACTTTGTATATCAGGATTTGATTGTTTATCGAGCCTTTGAAGATGCTTCATGCTATTCAAGTCTTTTCCATGTATAAAACAGAGTTAACTTAAAATCCTTTCCTTTTTGTGTCCTTGATTGCTGAAATTGATGCATCAAGTATAACTTTATTCGCCTATATATAGTGAATGAGATTGCTAAGTTATGTTTTCAACCTTAGTCAGACTTTATCAGCATCTATAGAATGGTCTTAAAATTCATATCTGGACCTTGCAAATGGTGAAATTGGTTAAAATAAAAACTTCTGGACATTGTCAAAGTAAAATTTTAAGTAGGGAAGTGCAACTCCCACACTTCGGTGCAGAGTTTTTGTGGGGATCATTAGTAGTGCTTCCCTCTTTAAGATAACAAGAAAAAAAAAAACTCTGAAGACCTTATGTTGAGTACATCTTTTTTTCTTTTGTTCTTTTAAAGATAATCTTTGTGTGAGCATTACTAGCAGTATTCATCTCGATATCATTCCACTTGTATATTCCCAAAATTCTAATTGTTTGGAAGTCTAAAATATGTGTCTAAAGGGAATTATTGGGGTCTTACACACTAGGCAGAAAATCTGTATTGTTTATGATGCTTTGAATCAGTGGTTACATTATGCTTGTTATTTATATTTATGGTTGAAAATTGGGGGCTTCAGATTTGAAAGTTATTGGTGATCTCTAGTATCCTGCTGTCTCTAGTATTAAAGTTTATATAACAATTAATGATCCAAGTACATGAGGGAATGTGAGGATTATGAAAGTAGTTTAAGTGCTTTAGGCTATGTTTGGATGATGAACTACCAAGAATTTAGGGTAAATTAGTTAAAAATGAGGGACTTCAAAGTACCAAGGGATTTCAAATGATTAGATGCAATGCATTTAGAGGTGTTACTTTGGAAATCCCTTGTTTGATGGTTTTGTAATGCTCATGTGGTGCATGTGCTCTCTTGCTAGTTATTCAATTAGTTACTTACAAGTACTCTATTCAATTGTTTTTAGTGTCTTTCTTATTAATGTACATTAAATTCCTTGGTACTTTGACGTTCCTCATCCAAACATACCATTACCTGGATAGGTGTTACTTTGGAAATCCCTTGTCTAGTTCTTTTGCTATGCTCATTTGAAATCCCTTGGAACTTTGAAGCCCCTCATTTTTGACTAGTTTAGCCTAAATTTCTTGGAACTTTGAAGTTTCCCATCCAAACATACCCTTAAGAAATTTCTAGCTACGTGGAATTTTATTTCTCTAGTCTGCTTGTTCATGTATGGAATCCGTGATGCGTTTTTCTTTTATGGGAGTTGCAGTGTCTGCCATGTTGCCATTGGCAAAGCAGTGCGCATTTGAAGAGCCATCTGTTGAGACAATTGTGGGTGAGAATGTTCTGACATGGCCACATGTGGTGAGTGTTCTAATCGAGTTCCACCTGCTCATTTGTTTTTATAGTTTTGATTCTAGTTACACAGATATCTTGATAAATAAAATATTTGCTACCAATGTTGATGTCTTCCTATTGTCCTCTTTTTTTTTTTTTTTCTTTTTCTTTTTATGGATTAATTCTATATCTTCTTTCTGAAAATCTATAAATACTCACCCTCTCCTCCATAATTCCATTAGATGCAATGAAAATTTGTCTAGGGCAAGAAGGTTGTGGTTTGAAACCCGTAGCTAATAAGACAAAAGCTAAATTAATAGGTCCAAAAATGGGGCTATTACTCGTTCTTAGAGTGAATGATAAGTTATTCAGTTAAAGGAAAACTTATATGGCTCTGATTCCTTTTCTTGATACTACTTGAGACCATACAATCTCTTTACGAGGATTTAAGTGCTACTTTGCTATGCATTTTCCATTATTAGAAAATAAGGGATGTTGGCGATTCAATTAATCAGTTCACTGTTTTTCTTCTTGGTTTTGGACGAGGGTACAAAGGATCATTTTTTATTTTTTTTAATAATTATATGATTAAAATACCATACAATAGATTTATCTCCATATTTTTGCCCATCCCTTTCGATAAAATCATGCAATAATAGAAGGTAGTTTTTTTTTTTTTTTTTAAATCTAAAAATTACATTTACAAAATAGAAAACAGGCATTGTGTTTGTAAAAGTTTGGATCAGCTGCATTTAGTAAAACCTTTAGGAAGACTGGAAGAGTATGCAAAGGGGAAGATGGATTTGATCACTAATCACAAGTTCTGTGGTAAAGCCGTTAATTCTTATTAGGTAGGTTTCTTATTCTGATCATATGCTTCATTTGAAATATGGGGAAGTTGCAATCAATAAGGTGGTGCTTGGGGTTTTCTATTTAAGTAGTTTATGTCCTCCGATTTAATTCATAAACTGAAGAGCTCTGTTCTCTTTGTTTGTGTAGAAAGGTTACAATCTAAAGCAGCATGCTGTTATTAATTTGGTTGTAGGTTAAGCATGTGGACTGCCATACGATTACACTTCATGAGTTAGAATCTGTTACAACAAACTATAAGTTCAAATCAATGATGCGAGGTCTCTCTCTCTCTCTCTCTCCCCCATTTTATTTAATAGAACCTATTGTGGTTGTAATTAGTCCTTAAATTTACAGCTCCACTACATGGGTTTGGATTTTGGTTTGATGTCGAATTCAGTGGACCTGCTACAAATAATCATGCACCATCCTTGTTTATTAACAATAATCAAGTGGATGGTCAGCAGAGGAAGAAACGACCAAATCCCAATGAAGCCTTGGTGCTGTCAACTGCACCTGAGGATCCTCCAACGCATTGGCAACAGGTACAGTATCTTTGCACTTCTCTAACTCACACACATAGCCATTGGGTCTTGAGCTAGGTGATAATAGACCTTGTTAAGGTTTTTGATGCTTAAACATTGTCAGTACAAAATGGTGTTTAGATTTTTCTTAATATTCACTCGATAAGTTTTTGTTAGTTATCCCCTAGCTCAGATCATTCATATCTTACTGTGTAAATTTTCTTGGTCTTTCTAATTAATCAATATTACAGACTGTGCTGTACTTTTATGAGCCAATAGAGGTGGAGCAAGATCAACTTATTGAAGGGTCTGTAACACTATCACAAAGCAAAGAAAATCGTCGGTTCATGAATATCCACCTTGAATATTCGTAAGTCTCTGGCTTAGAACTTTTTAAAACTTTGGTACTTTACCTTTGTTCAAATCCACGAAGGTATATTAAATGTTAGCCTCATAATTAATTTTTGCTCTTGCACGCAGCTCGGGTGGAAGGTCCTTTGTAAAAGAGTCAGTAATGAGGTGATTCTGGTAATAACTTGATGTGGTTTTGAAGGGAAGCATGGACAATTCATTACATTGCTTGACCTGTGACTCTCTTGCTACCCCAACTATGAGCAGACCTTTGCAGTTGACCTTGGATTAACTTTTCCTTACAGAGCGAGGTTAATGAAGAGAAAGATGCTTATTAGAGAGATAGGTGAGTTAATTTGGGAAAGGTTCGGTTGATGTTAACCTTGTTTGTGCTTTAAGAATGTCATTGTCAATGTCGAATTTGGATACTGTTGAGGTTGAATTACAATGCAGACAGATATGAGTTGTTTTGACAAGAGGGAGGGAGGGGTCATGATGACTCCTGTACTTTTGAAGTATGATGATTTTTTAGTTAGAAATGGTGTACTTAGTTACCTCACTAGGCAGGCAGGCAGGCAGACACCGCTAACTAATGTTTTCTGAGTGGAAAAATCTCCTCGGTAGCAAATGACAATAATGCACCGGTTGTTCTACGCTCTTTATTCATATTCAGATTTTATGATTTAAGAAGTTGATAGATAGAAAGATGAATGCACAATGTATCAAGTATCAACTTAAAAGGGTTTAATTTATGCCCATGTACTGTTTTTCTTCCCCCCTTACGTTCTCCCATCCCTTTCTCTTCACTGTATATGAAGTATACAAGTCTACTGTGTATTAGATTTTACTTGGAGTGGAGCGGGGATGTTAAAAGGTTCAAAAAGGAAAAGGAAAAAGAAAAAGAAAAAGAAAAAGTAAATAAGGAAGGTTCACATTTACCGTGCAGATGCGACCTATTCGTATATCCCTTGTAAGTGAAAAGAGCGGTTGTAATTAAACAGGAAATAGAACATAGGCTATAATGAAAAGGAATTTGATTGATTTGAATTTTTGGTTTCCTGTTAGTGTTAGGTAAGCGTAACTTGGGGGGCAAGTTATGATCGTATTAAGGTTTAAGAACCATAATGATGATGAATAAATTTAAAAAAAAAAGTTAACTATTAGAGGAAAAAGAATTGAAGGAAACCAAATTGTTGAAGGAGTTGAACTACAAGAGCCAAGTAAGTTAGGAGTTTCGATCAAAATTGGCAACAAGAGTCTATATAAAACCAAACTACGCCAACTTATGGCTGTGATCTACATTGTTGGTACGTTTATAGAGGTTCGCTAAGCCTACGGGTACGTATTCATAACTCATTCATTAGTCTTCTATGTTTTGCTTTCTTAATTTCCCAGCTGGCCTTAATATATAAGTAGTAATTAAACCCCTAGCTATCTGTAATTACTCCAGATCGAACTTAATTAGCTATATAACAATGGAGGATGAGGAGGTGTTGAGTTATGATAAGGTTGTGCTGAGAAGGTCCGATGTGGATCTACTTAAAGGTCCACATTACTTGAATGATTGCCTTATTGAATTCTACTTCAGATATCTTTCTAATAATGGTGAACATGAGTGCTGCTCCAAAAACAAGGACATCCTTCTTGTTCCTCCCACGCTCTCGTTTTGGCTTGCAAATTCTTGTGATCCTGATTGCTTTAAAGACTTTGAGGAGTCTCATGAGGTGCTTAAAAAGCAAGTTATCATCTTCACCGTGAATAACAATGAAAACGTGAGTTTGAATGACGGCGGAACTCACTGGAGCTTGCTGGTGTATTACAGAAAATCAAACACATTTGTCCATTATGACAGCTTGGGGGATTTCAATGTTCGGGTTGCCTGGAAACTTTATCGAGCACTTGACAAACATATCAATATTATTGCTCCTCATCATCATGATGACAACAACGACGTCGTTGCAACAACTGATCATCTAAATACGGCCACCTCATCATCATCGTCTTCTCCTACTCCTTCTCCTTCTGTTTCTCCTACTAGTACGGCTAGTACTAGTAGTGATGAAGATACTACTTGTACATTATCAATGATGGACATGCATGAGCTCATAAGATCTAGATCTGATCATCAATATCCTGGGATGAAGAAAAGGCCGGTGGTGCCTAACAAGGATACTAAAAGGGCTACAATATTAAAGAGGCGGCTATCCCTGTGTCGACTTCAGCGGTGGCCAAGGCCAAGGCCAACCAGACGCTGCAATATTAATTATGATGATGACAATGATGATGAAGTGAAAGCATTAGGCTCTCATTGGCCGGGCGGATACCATTACTATAATCGTTATGATTACTTGAGGAACAATATTGTTTCAACAGAATCAGATGCTGCTAATTATTATCACGTGGATGATGATGATGATAGGAATAAGAATGTGGGTGGTTTTAAAGAATATTTAGACACACCGCGGCAGACAAATTGTTATGATTGTGGTTTATATGTGATGGCCATTGCTAGAGTCATATGTCAATGGTACTGTGCTGCTAATTCCTCTTCATCATCCACTGGCACTGCTACTAGTACTACTACCACTACTGAAGAAGAACAAGAAGAAGAACAAGAAGAAGACAAAGAAGAAGACAAAGAAGAAGAAGATCTGCTGCTGTTTCTTCTACAACTCAATGACAATGATGATGGCGGTGGACAAGGAGCACGGAGGTTTCCCGATATCAAGAAGCATGTTGATAGTACGTCGTTGGAATCCACAATGCGTCCTGAGCTTCTGGCCCTCATTCAACAACTCCAATCTCATTCTACTCCAACTCCTACTACCTCTATGGATTCTGAACATCATTATCATCATCGTCAGCCCATTCACCCTCAACCTCATCAACCCCAACCCCTACCCCATCCTCAACCCCAACCCCAACAAAGTGACACAATTAATAATGTATGTGATAATACTCATGAGGATAATTAATATGATCAAGTCCAAGTCTCCATAACGTCCTTAGATCTTGATTTACATATATCTATATATGTGTACGTGTTGCTTTAATTCCTAGCTCTTTCGTTAATTTTAGATCTAACCAATGTCCTTAATTCGCCATCATATATGTAAGGAATTAGTAGGTTATCACATATAATATATGCTCCGATCCCTTCAGTAATATTCCATCTGTGATCCCTTTTTAATTTTCTCTCAATTCTAGCTAGCTAAGCGCCCAATGTTCTATATATGATTTATTTTCTACAACAAGACTCAACCGATGCATCCTTAAAATCCACTTGGTGGACGAACGATACGTCCCTTAGATTTCCACACCAAAAACAAAAAATCAAAAAAGCAAAAAACAAGGTGATTGGTGAAGATATATAATTTGAATTAGGGTTAATTTGCATACATGCCTTTCAATATTGATCATGAATCATCATACAATTATTGTAATTAATACAATTATTGGAAGAAGAATGTCGCGCTCATGGATCATTTTCTATACATATTCCCACTTATTATTGTTTCCTAATTTTTTATGCTATCATTTCATATCATATATATCATGCAGATCCAGTGAGGTGAGGTGAGGTGATATGAGTTTGCTTAGTGCATGTTGTGGTACTCGATCGCGTGTATTAAGTTATTAACAATAACAATTACTAGACAAATCAACAAACAGCCATCACCCAACATATATATATATATATATATATATATATATATATATATATATGTGCTGTTGCTGGTCCAAGCATGCGTGTGTATATATATATATTGTATATCATTCAATAATTTCTCTCCTGTCTTTCCCTTTCTCCATTTGAATATCCCTCTCCGATCCTTTCCCGTATCTTAATTAGTCTTTTCATCACGTCCCACAACCTCCATCCTTCCATTCGGATAAATTAACCATCATCTAATCAAATAATCAACTACGTCATTAATGTTGCATATATATATATATATATATATACGTGTATTATTATTATAAAATACTGTTATATATATAATAATACTTCAAATTTTATTATTATACATGGTGTTTCATTTCACTACTTATAATGTAACACGTGCATGTATGTATATTCTCTCCTGGCTATCATGATATACTTGCGGAAGGAAGAAGCTATGGAAGTTGGATCTCCGTCCATATAATACCTGTTCGTGAGTGGACTGTTTTTACACCTGAAAAAATCCCACTTTGGGTCAAAGCAAATAGCCAGTCAAATTAAATGCCCAATTCACTCAGCACAGCCTAAAAACGCCCACTTGGAACGTGCAAGCGTGAAAACTTGGAGAAGAGGAAGTCGGTTCTGACGCGCATGAAGGATTAGAGGGCAAAGGGGATGTTTGTGACAAGCCAACTACAACGCGAGACCCGCGGAGATCTACATGGCAAGCCAACTCAACTACTCACCGCCTATGAAATGGAGAAGAATTGCCTTCTTCTCAAGGACGACCAATCAATTTCAAAACAACTGCAAACCCTCAAAAGTTTTTTTGTTCAAAGACTCGCCTATTCAGGCACAACCTGTTTCTTCAATCAATGATCAAGATTCAGTCTCTCTTCTCACCTCTTTCTTAGTTCCCAACAAGGAACACAAGCTTTCTCCTAATCCCGACTGCCTCCCAAACTAGTCCTTGAGGAATTCCCAAACACTACCTCATCCCGACTACCATTCACCCCAATCTTTGAGGTTCCCATTCACTCAACCATTGACGTATCACCGTCGTTTGAATGCTCTGCCAACCTATGGCATGATTTCGACTGATGTTCATCTCAATTGATGATTTCTAGAAGATCGTGCCCCTCAACGAGGCTTGATTGCGAATGAAATGTTTACTTACAACACTTGTATTTCCTTTGTTGCATTTAACGTTTCTACATTTACTTTCCAGTAATTTTACTTTATTTTCTTTACATTTCAAAGGATTTTCTTAAGAGGAATTATCAATATTCGGAATATACCAACCATGACATTGTATGGCTGCTCTAAGTCATAGAATCATCTGTGTGTTTTGGTCCAATATCATTATCCCGACTTAAGGAAATCCTTGTATCTAACAGCTTCTAATTGATAACAAGCTGCTAACATGGACAAATCGGAATTAACATAATCTGAAGGCAACTAGGTCAGCCTATTTAGGGATAGACCGTGGTATCAAGTCTCATAATCCCAGAACTTTCAACCCAAATTCAACATCCAAACAAGTCCACATCACCACCATCACTAAAGAAACCCACACGAGCCCGTTCCTTCACACTCGAATTTCAACAGAGATCCACCGAAGGTGATCCCAGACCCACTGTGGGCATAACAAAGTACTTGGACTTGGAGGCATACGACATGTGGTAATTGATAAACTAAATTAGGCAGCCTCGATATTCAAATCTTAAATGAGATTAAATAATCACTCTAAATTTATATATTCATGTAGTGATCGAATTGTGCCAAAACGAAAAGAGTGAGCTCAGCCGCCACTATATATAAAAAATTAATTTGGATTATATATGTGGAATATTGCAATCTTTGCTTTTAAACTAACAATCCACTCAATGATGGAGAAATGTGTTTTATTATATATATATATATATATATATATATATATATTTGTTTGCAGTGAATTAATTAATATAAGAAAAAAATATTGCTATTCGCACTAAAAATCATCTTAATTGGAAAAGGCTTTCAAAAGCTTATATGTCTAATAATATTTGTGTTTGTGTTGATAGAGAAATAAAAGAAGCTTACTTTTTGGTGATCATTATTGTTTAGAGCAGTAGATGGTGGTTAGGCTGATGGATGACTGACTGATCATGCAGTACTTGATATTAATTAATTAGTAGTAATAGATTAATTAACTTATTGTAAAGGGTAATTAACACTACTGAGTGTACTGATCACGAGGAGTACTGCTTCATTATTATATACAATTTCTTTATTAATTAATTACCTGATGACTCATGCGATCCTTCTATTTATGAATTCGATCGGGGCATGGGAATATATATTACCCAAAACGAAAGCAAATGTAGTAGATCGTTCGGAGGTGGAGCCGGAAGAGTCCAAACCTAATAATTTAAAGGGGCCGGCCGCCGGGTGAATGTCGACATTCACGAGCGCATCTGAAAAAAAAAATTAATAATATAATACTCATGTGCAATTAATTAAACTGTTAATGAATTTTTGACAAAACCTCAGTTTTGAGATAGTTTGATACTGAAATATAGATACATATATAGTGATCGAGCTGATTGACAGTAATTTGACTCATTATTCTACGGTCATTTTGAGAGTGCAGGGATTATTTGTGCAACTTAATCAATTAGAGTTTGATGATGCATGCATGCATATGGTATTATGGTAGAATATTATGGCTGTGGTGGGGTGATTGGAGATAACACTACTCCAAAAAGGCAAAATAAAGAAAAATAATTAATAAAGTTGAGCAATTGAATAAGCTAGTAGGGTAGGTACATAGGGTAGCTACCATGCACAACCAGGAGACAGAGTTGAAGTTCATCAAATTAATTCTCAATTTATCAGAAAATTTAGAATACGAAGATAAACACAGATGATCCATTAATCAGCGAGGGGCAATAGGGGGAACACACCACTCATGCACCTCAATTATTCCAACCCCTGCCCTTCACCTTTTCCCTTGTCCTCCACGTCCGTTCTCTCCTATATAATATTATTATATATATAGCTAGGTAGCTTAATGATTACTAGCTAGCAATTGGTACATATATTGAAGATAGGAAGTTAATTAAGCATGGGATCCGTAGGCGTGAAGGAGTCAGGCGTATCACTAGCCATGGCGGTTGCAGTCCTCCTCGTCCTCCTCATTAGGAGCTCATGCGCTGCCACGACTATCACAAGTTACCCCGAGTTTCAAGAGTTGAACGTAAAGGAAACAGTTGCGGCTGTGATGGATCATAGGCCAGCTGCAAACAACGTGACGGCCGCCAAATTATACGATGGCGATGAAAGTGGTACTAGTGGTGGAGGAGGAGGAAGATGGAAAGTGAAGGTGATTCACAGAGATAAGATTATGATATCATCATCACAACATTCACAACACCAACACCGTTTATTCCATGCACGCATGAAAAGGGATGCCAAAAGGGTTGCTATTCTCCTGCGCCGCCTCCAAACTCCTCCTATTACTGCATCTAATAATACCACCAACAGAAACTTGTCACAATTACATGATGAGCAGAATTCCAAGGAGGATTTCGGATCCGGCGTGGTCTCTGGTATGGACCAAGGGAGTGGAGAATATTTCGTCAGAATCGGTGTGGGGAGTCCTCCAAAGAGCCAATACATGGTCATTGACTCCGGAAGTGACATCGTCTGGGTCCAGTGTCAACCTTGTAACCAATGCTATCACCAGTCCGACCCCATCTTTGACCCTGCCAATTCCGCTTCTTATACCGCTGTATCCTGCGCCTCCTCCGTCTGCGGACGCCTCCAGAACTCCGGATGCCATGCCGGTCGATGTCGCTACCAGGCCTCCTATGGCGACGGCTCCTACACCGAGGGCACCCTTGCCCTCGAGACTCTCACCTTCGGCCGCGCCCTCATCCGAAACGTCGCCATCGGCTGCGGCCATATGAATCGCGGCATGTTTGTGGGAGCCGCTGGTCTTTTGGGCCTCGGAGGTGGGCCCATGTCTTTTGTGGGTCAGCTCGCTGGTCAGACTGGCGGTGCTTTTACTTACTGCTTAGTCAGCCGCAGTCGCAGCAGTGCTGCTACCGCTACTAAATCAACTGATCAATTTGGAGGCGGAGGCTCCTTGGAGTTCGGTCGTGGAGCGATGCCCGTGGGTGCTGCGTGGGTCCCTCTGATCAGGAATCCACGTGCCCCGAGTTTCTATTTTGTGGGGCTTGCCGGTCTTGGAGTTGGAGGGATACGGGTACCCATATCGGAAGACGTATTTAGCCAAACAGAATTGGGATACGGAGGGGTTGTCATGGACACTGGCACCGCCGTTACAAGGTTTCCGACGTCGGCTTACGAGGCTTTCCGTGATAGTTTTGTTCAGCAGACGGCGGAGCTACCTCGGCTGGCGTCGGGAGTGTCCATCTTCGACACTTGCTATGATTTGAACGGGTTCGTGTCGGTTCGGGTGCCAACAGTTTCATTTTATTTCTCGGGTGGGCCGATCCTGACCCTTCCTGCGAGCAATTTTCTGATACCGGTGGATGACAAGGGTAGTTTTTGCTTTGCATTTGCTGGGTCGGGGTCTCCGTCGGGACTTTCCATAATAGGCAACATTCAGCAAGAGGGCATCCAAATTTCATTTGATGAAGCCAATGGTTTTGTGGGATTTGGACCCAATGTCTGCTAATTGCTCAATTGAGCCCTACCCCCCCGACTCTACTAGGGTATACTAATTAATATGGATTACTATTCAATTATTATATCTTCTTATTTCAGATTTTGATTAGTTAATTAGCTTTTAGTACAGTACTAGTCATAAGAATAATATGCATGTTAATGTTGTTATTAAATATTAAATATTAAATATTAATTGTTGTCACCCCACATATTGCATATGTGATATGTATATGTTGTATAATGTATTGTATTGTACAGAGGAATGAGGATGCATGCATGGACCAAGTTTGAACTTTGAAGTAATGCTTTCCACTTTTCACGTTTCACCTCAGTGCTCTCACCTTTCAGGCTTTCCATCACTTGGCGAGCAAACTGAAAAGGGCAGAAAAATAGTTCCGTTTATGAATTTAATAGTAGGAGATTAATAATGCTAATTATGTAAAAGCTTTTAGTACTCCATCTCATCTACCTATAAAATTAAGGTAAATTACACCCCAAAAAAAAAACAGAGAAAAAAAAGGGAAAGATGGGAGGACCCATGACATGAAACACACACTCGTCGACAAACATTCCCAAATGCCAAGAAAAATAAAAATGAAGACAGTCAAAAGAAAATAATAGAGCTGGGTTCAGTCACTCATTCACAACAAAGAAAGAAAGAAAAGGTCATTATTCAATTGGGCTTTTCCTTTCTTTAATTTCTTGTGTGTGTGCATGTGTGAGCTGTGAAGTGTGAACAATTAAATTAAGATGAGGAATGAGAGTACACCTGAGGGATTCTTGATTAATGGGATTACCTCATCACCGTGTATACATAATTAACGTACTTTTTTAATTATTTTTATTTGAATTCCGGTCTCTCACAAATCTATACGTTTTAATAAAAGAGGTATTAAGTTCATATCTCACGAATATCGAATTTTATACTTCATGCTCATTGTGTGACTTTAACTCAAATCTCACTCTAAAAGTTTAAAACCAAACGAAAATAAAAACTTTCCAGCTTTCTTATCTCTCCCCCGCTCACTTACTCATTGAAATATAGTACTAGCGTTGGAAGGGACAATGATGATGATCATGAGGTGGGGCCGGCCTGAGGCGGTGAGGCCCCCACCCCCACCCCCACCCGAGGAGAGGAAGGGAGGATCCACCACCGTTTTACTTTTGGACATGATCATCATGTGAAGCCATCACTGGACCAGTCACTGAAATGGCTTTGGGGTGTTACCCAAGTTGGAGTGCATTCAAGCAATGACTTTTACAAAGGCGTTCACTTTTTCCTCCTTTTGCAACATTTCAGACTAAATCACGTTACTTTTCAGTTTTGCTCATTTGCTAGCTGCATGGCTCATCTATCTCCCCTTCTTTTCGTGTTAGACTGATTGATAGATTAGGAATAAAATTAACTTTTACTTAATAATATTCCTCTACTTTTATGGCCACCTGTAGCAGTGTAAATTGAAATAGATAAGATATAATTCATTAACGTATTTATTTTTATCACGGTTTTTTCTTGTCCACAAACAGGCCTAACGAAATCAGAGGACTTTTTGTTATATAGGAGGATTAGGATAGGCCCACAAAAGTTAGAATTTGTTGGTGAAATTGGACAACAAAGCAGCAAGGGAATCACCAAAAGTAAAATATGATTGACTGGATGTGGATCCGGAATGTGTCACTTTGCTTTCCTTGTTCAGAAATCAAATTAAGATATAGCTTGGAAGGGAGGGAGGGATATACTTTCCATTTTTCTTTTGTGCAGTGCAGGCAACTGAATGCTGTCAATGATGCCTAAAATGTTCATGTGCATCAAGATTCTTCAGTGGAAACTAGAAACAAATAACAATCATAATTAATGATGTCAGCCATGTCACGCCTGCTCACTCTATTATCTTTCCATCTTTTTTCAACATTCAATTTTCTCAACATTCGAATGCTCCTTCAACAAAGCGCATGATTATTTTTAACTAGAATTATATATTCAGCCCAGTAATTTGATATGATATATTAACAAAACAAGAAGAAAAGAAGGTATGCTGCTACTACTAAATACTAATAGTTACTAGAAGTCTTTTGTACAATAAAATAAAAAAAGATTAGAATATTTACACCCAGCCTATGCTTTACTTGCTACTCAGTCACCACTTGATGGGAACAAAAATGGCCCTTCATTGGCCCTGAAATTCAAAAAACAATAGATGCAGCAAGGTTACGACTTGGGATGCAGTGATCAACAGTCTACACCGGCCCATATGATATGAACAACCTAACATCCGCATATTTCATGCATCTTCATTTATCAGGTTACCGCTTCAAAATTCTCTGAAACTTGGCTTCTACACCAGCTTTCAGACAACAATAACGATACTTGAGCCAGCAAACGCATAAGGGAATGAATGGCTTGACTTGGTTGTGTTTAAACCATAAAGAGGTATCTGAGATCCTCAACAGTCAGACGTGTGGCAGAGCCCCCACTATGGTCTTCACCAAAAGCAGATGCAACCATTTTTCTCTTCTCTTCCTGCAAAACAAGGGAGAAAAACACAACATTTTATTACAACTCAGGTCTGCAATATCCGTTTGATAGAAAGTGCTAGCCAGCAAGCATTCCTTTAGCTATGAATCCGATTCGGGGAGCATATAAATAGCGAGAGAAGCAAGCAAAGTAGAAGCTTTGTGTGAGCCTAAAAGATAGGTTGCAACCCGTAAACACTAACAGAAAAATAGTTTCTTTTACTCTTTAATCTTTTATATTGCTATTTATAATCATAACATATCAAAAGCCTACATCCTAACTCTTAGCATAATGAATAGAGGATGTTCCTTAACATCACGATACAGAAATTGTCAGTAGAGGTGTAATAAGATGCGGGAAAGTAAACAAATGTTGAGCAACCAAAAGGAATCATGTTGAGTCCAGTAATTTTTTTTTATTTTTTTATTTCTAGGAAAATGTTCTTGCACCTGATATTGTTTTAAGGAGCCCCCCCTATAGAAATCAGAAGTAAAGAATATTACACAAAAGTTCATACCTGTAGAGCTAATATCCTGTCTTCCACTGTATCCTTAATGGTGAGACGTGTTACATTAACAGGTCGGGTCTGTCCAATTCTGTGTGCCCTATCAACAGCTTGATCTTCAGTAGTTGGATTCCACCACAGGTCCAAAAGGATAACATGACATGCAGCAACCATGTTCAGACCAAGATTTCCAGCCTTAAGTGACATTAGCATAACAGTGATCTGCCATATATTTCAACCATTAAGATATTAAAATTAATCACCAGATTGAGGCAGTAAAAGGCTTAATCATGCCATGTTCACAATTCTTCATAAGAAGTACAACACTGGAGCACATTAGTCCGGTGCTATTTCAACAATCTCACATCCATGGATACACATTCTAAACATATGGATCATCATGAGATTCGGAATTTCCCACCTCTTGCTTTTTTTTTTGTCAAACTCAACTTGCCCATCTAAAAGAAAAAAATCATGAACTAGTGTACAAGAAATTATGGATTAAGCAATTTATCAAGGTAAGGACCCAAACCTCAGGATCAGTGTTGAAATCTTTGACAGCCTTGTCTCTTGATGCCAGACTCATTGTACCATCAAGCCTTCTGTACTGTATACAATACTGGTTCAGTGATGCTTCAACTAAATCCAACATGCTAGTCCACTGGGAAAAAATAATTGCTTTTACTGGCCCATCATTTGGAGCTTTTGAAATTACTGTTGTGTGCTTTACAACATCAACATCTGAATAGCTACTATCTGTGTTTTCAGTTCCAAAAGCAGGATCTCCATTGCGTCCTGTAGAATCATATGGGTCCACATTTGGGTTGTTTAACTTGCATTGTGATTGCAGAATACCAATAATAGCTCTGATTTTAGATGAACTATACTCATTCTGTAACACAACTGATTTCTCCTGAGAACTCTTTGGTGTACCATCAAGATCATTTGAGAGGCAACTTATGAGAGTGGATTTGGAGAAAACAACATCAGTGCCAACTAGTTCCTTGCATTCAGTAGCAGGGCACATATTGTCATCACCCGTCAAATATTCTGATACACACTGGTAGCAGAAAACATGGCCACACATTGTAACAACAGGGTCTTCAGGTGGATCCTGCCAAAAAGATCAAATATTAGCAGAATTTGATAGGCCCACCATATTTGACACTTTCAATTTACAAAGAGAGCCATCACTGGAACAATTTCCTTTAAGAAATACTTAAAAAAACTCCTAGGCAAATGATAAGAATGGCAAAGAAAACGAATAATCACTTGGCAAGCATCTGAAAAGAGGAGAATGTCCCGTTTCCTCCAAAATTTCCACAAATGTATTCATTGCCTCTATATATAGTTTACAATGGGAAAGAACGAAAAGGAGACAGAAAGTTATCCAAGTCCCGTGCAACTCACAATTGACTCCTATGAACCAACCTTTGCATCTCAATAACAATATTTTCAAGTATGAGTGACACAAGCAAGAAACCAAGGTACTTTGATTCAAACTAACCTGAGATTCTGACAGCATTTTCAAATAGGAATAACAAGCATATATCTCCTATAAATGGCTGAGCCCTTAATTAAAGCATATATATTCATACTGTATCCTAGCAGAAGAAAATATTGGAGGAATTATCCAAAACAGAAAGTGGAAAGAGTTGGAAAATTCTGCATAAAATCATCGAGTTCCACTGCAGTCATTTTCCAAACAACAGCTAAAGTTAATAGGCAGTCATTACCGCCTCACAGCTGTGTTGTTTTCAAATTTATTTAACACATCTAATGTTTCAAGCCTAGAAAGACTGTAGGCTTTCATAAATACCAAAAAAAATGCGGGGAAAGGTTTCAAGAAAGCTCACCTTGCAAACACGACAAAGGGCCATGTTTGCTTCCAGTAGATCCAATAGATCGAAAATCATCTCCCTAGGGAGTTGGTTTGCCATTTCCACAGAATCTTTCCCGACACAGTCAGAGTCATATCCCTTAACAAGCAGTGGGTGGTCACAAGCCTGCCGGAGGCGCAAAAGCATCAAAAGGATATTTGCGTAGTTTTGATTCACTGTGCCAGCAGCAGCATATGCCTGCATGATACAATAGAAATTAGCATAGTAACATCTATAAGCAGACTGAATCTTCATGAGATCACAAGAAAATAAAAGAACAAAAATTTTCCTCAAAACTGTAGGTTGATTATAATTATAGCATGGGATTCCTACCTGTACCATGCTGCAACAATTATAATTGTACTCAAAACGCCACCAATGTAGCATGTATGGGGCCCATAAGAAACATCACAAATCTATTTTTCCTAAAAAATCTAGGAGAAGCATTTTCCACTTACAACTCAAAACACTCAAGAAAATCAGTTGTCTCAAGTCGAATAAATAAAATAAAAGGGTATCCACCTTGAATTTACTACGTGAATCGGCTTCTAGCTTGGTGTAGAAGGCCCGCTCTTCAGACGAGAATTCCACTTTATCCAAGTGTATTGTTTTTGGTGGTAACTCAATTATAGGTTGGCCATCAATCAATGTTCCTATATGTAATAATTAATGATGAAAAGCACCAAACAGTATTAAAGAAAATTCAAATCAAAGTGTCAAACTATACAAGTACAATCATATGAGTTAACAACATTGGAGCAATAACATAATAGAATACAATTACTCAATCAACAATCACACCACAAAATAAACATTAAGTGCAGTGCACAAGGATGATATATTGGCGAAGGGGAGGGGACAAGAAGCACAATAACAGTTGGGAAAATAGCAAAATGGGAACAACCAAACAAACAAACAAAGTAGAAAGAGCAACACATATACAAACACAATAAGGGCCTTCTAAGAGCTGGTAGCACTTGCGACCCTTACAATAACTTGACTTATTATAAGCACTGAACTGAAAGGCAATTGATCTTCTGTTTTAGTATGCAACCATAAACCTTTAGTTTAGGAGGAAAGTTATATATATAGGCTAAGAACAACAAATGTGGAACTCATGCTCACCAATCCCATTTCACGTACAATTTTTCTTTTGAGAAGTCATAAATGTGGAAAGTGACCCTACCTTTGGGGTGACTATAAGTTATAATTTATGACTCCTGTTAGGGTGAACAATAGGTGGTAGGCATATCCAACTTAGGCAATTAAGTATCTTAGTCCAAACTGTCAAGCAGTCTAGTGGAAATCCCCAATAGGTATACATATTGACATACTAAACACATAGCTCAAACAATGTGTAACTAGTGTACCCTTTCAAAGGTATTGCTTTTCTCCCAAAAGCAGGTCTCTTAAGTAGAAACAAAAAGTGGGCGCAATAGTGAATCAGAATCAGTTGAGAAAACTTTCATGAAAACTAAACCAAACATCATAACATAATTGTGACACACAACTGAAATATGAAACAGAAGTGTTCCTTCTTCACTCTTTTATTGCTTCATGCTTTCAGTGTACATTTTCACTTCTTTCCTGTGGAGCAAATATGGGAAAGAGTTCTTCCAAGTTCCAACTATGTTTTAAAGAAGTAAAAAGTAAAATTATCCTCTTTCTTAAGATACCGTTCCAAAATTTATAGGGACTCTAATTCAATAGTTTCCCAAAGAAAACTTAATTTGACATGAAAAGTAAAGTCTCATATGGACACAAAAAGGAAAACAAACAAAAAAGAGACTCTTGTCAGAGTATGCATAATAGATAGCATCGATCACATAGGAAAACATCAAACAAAATGAATTAGTAAAAGTGTCAAAAGGTAAACAGCTACCAACTATCAAGCACCTAAAAACCAAAATTATGTATTCACCTTTTGTTCGACGCAACATTATAGCCCTCAGAACTGCTTGGAGCTTCTTGTAACCTTGGATTGAATTTCTCGATATTGGAACCTTAATGGTACTATAAAATGACTTATATACAGCATAGGGGTCATATTTAAGAAATCTGAAGTAACTGTATAAATCATCAATTGCATTTTGTATAGGTGTACCGGACAAACACCACCTTCTTTTGGCTCGAAGGCTACAGCAGGCCCTAGCCACTTGAGTTCTGTGATTTTTAATCGTCTGAGCTTCGTCTAGTATCACCCTAAACCAACCCACTCTTGCTATTGGCCCAGAACCACAATCAATTGAGGAACTATCAATTCCTTTTCTACCCTTCTTTCCCTTCTTATTAACAATAGAAGCTTTTTTCCTCTTCTTATTGATTGCGAACTCAGAAGTTAATCCATACATGTCCCCATTTTTCTCATCAGCTTCATCCTCATCAACTAATGGTTGTTTTGGGACTTCATTTGTTACAATAGCATATGTTGTGAGTACCACATCATAGCTGGCCAGTTGTTCAGGATTCTTCGTCCTGCTGCCTCCATGATAAATAAGGACACGCAGCTTTGCTTCCTCTGCAACCTTATCATCCAGCTCCCCAGCCCACTGTCGAAGGACACTCGCTGGACATACAACCAATGTACCCGCGGCTGGTCTCTGCTTTCTGAATGACCGTGTAGTTGCAGTAACTTTTGGAGTTGATCGTAGATCATCACATTCCTCAGTCTTATTGACTTTATTCAGACCACCAATGCCATTGTCCTCATCATCATCCAAATTTAAAGCTTCAGCTTTGTAATTGCCTGAATCTTTAGATTTTGACTTTAAATCCAAATACCTCTGCATTTGTATAAGGGCAATCATTGAAATAGTCTTACCAAGACCCTGTAAGATACAGCATTATGAATCTAAGTAGATGATAATAATAAACCTTTAGCCAAGTGTCAAAAGTAAGCTAGATCTACAGGTCAAAAGAATATAATCGGATAACCTGATCATCTGCTAAGATTCCACCTAGACAATGCAGACTTCTAGTTTCCTTTTGAAGCATCCATGCCAAAGCAATTTTCTGTGACGTAAACTTACTTTGAGTTCAAAGACATGTATTCATAAAAATGATAGAACCAATTAAAATATATAGAGAAACACCTGATGTCGTAAAAGAGGAACTGACAGAAGACCATCGGGTAAATCAGCTTCAAGTTTGGGCTGATTGAGATCCTGCAAGAGGCAAAATTCCTTAGCGGTTCAAAGAGGATTAATTTGTGTGCAGCTAAGAAAACAATATCTAGCACCATTCTTATTCCAATGATCTTGAAACAATATTTAGATTTGTGTACAGCTAACGAAATTCCTTTGGGCTGATTGAGATCTTGAAACAATATTTAGATTTCACAGAAGCTTCATTAGTAACTATGTTCCTCTATGTCACAGCATTCAAGTATGTCAAGTGTAAGTGCATGTTTGCATCTAGACTAGGTGTCTGCTGACTCTGCTTGCCAGATGCTAAAATACAAAAGCATAATAAAAGAAAAGGGACATTTTCAAGGTGACTAATAATTTAAAAAGAACAGGCAAAGATGGGATAGAAATAGGTTCAGAAGAAACCAGGCATTCAGAATAAGCGCTATGTAGGTTCACTTCGAACTGGCTTATAAATTACAAGGAAAAAGAAAGGAAAGATGGTACATATAGAAAGAACAAACTGGTTTTGACCCCAAATTTTTTCGACCAATTATAATTTTTTATTACCATAAGATTACCCTACCAAATTTATCTTACTAAAAGTGCTACTATATGTGGCTGGCCCACTTCTTAGGTTCCCATTTCCCAAACATACAATATTAAGGCTCTTCCCAGATATTGAATCCACGATCTTCTTTTTTATTTTTTATTAATACTGAAATTCACCAAGGAATCAAGAATAAATCACATATCATACCAAATATTACAAAATAATCCAAGCACACAAAGGACTATACAGAAAACAAGAAAAGATCCTGATCCTA
Organism: Oemleria cerasiformis; assembly: GCA_037349345.1. Taxonomy (NCBI): domain Eukaryota; kingdom Viridiplantae; phylum Streptophyta; class Magnoliopsida; order Rosales; family Rosaceae; genus Oemleria; species Oemleria cerasiformis. Next base: position 12,638,843 of record JAZGTL010000031.1, read on the forward strand.
TCTGCAATGTACAGGCATTTGGAACAATGTTAGAACAACTGGCTGAAAGAATACCTCTAATGCCGCTTGATATATCAGCCTCTCATCACTACCAGCAGCCCTTTCTTCACCTATCCCAGAATGGTATGCAGGGTCACTTGAACTAGCATACTGTGAAGTAGAAAATGACTTCGCAGGCATGAAAGAGGGTGGCAGGGCCCTACTCCCACTGCTCTCAGGCCTAATGAACTCATTGTCATTGCCCCTGATAGTATATTCTCTAAGGACCTTGCCATTCATAACATAAGGATCACCAAACCGACTGTGGGACATGTTATCTACTGCATTGCTTGATTTAGTACTTGATGACTGCATAAATGAGGAAGGGTTCCTCCTTAGAGCCTGTTCGGCTGCAAATTTCTCATAGTCCGTAAAATTAGCATTTCGTGAGTTAGAACTCTGAGCCTGTTCCACATTTCCATAATGACCTCGAACAGCCTGTCGATTTGAGTCACTTGAACTGGGATAGAACTTCTGTTTCATCTGTGTATGATGATCAACACTAGAAGAGCTTCCATTAGAAGCATATGCTCTTCTAGGAGAAGGTACCTTTCTAGACTGCCCAGCATAATCTGCAATTATCATTGATTATCATGCAATTAATAGAATATACAACTTAACTTCAAAAGTGAGTAGGCTCTTAAATTAGAAAATCCAGTCAAACCTTGACTCCTTGAATTTGAGCCAAGTCCAGATGCCCAACCTGGAAGAACTCTAGAGTTGACAGGTTCCTTTTCTTCTATCTCTAAATCACTATCAGATGAACTAATATCTATAAGCACCCTTTCAGCCATGACGGTTGACAAATGAGTTTCACTTTCTTCAACCAATTTTAAAAGAGAGTTCCTTGAAGGTGAGCCAATCTGAAATTAACAAGCATTGTTGAAATCTCATAAAGCAGCAACATAACCAGAGGAGCAACATGTTTTATAAAATTCAAAACGACTCACCACATCCGTGCAATGGTTTGAAAGTAAACTGCCAAACCATCCACTTAAAGAAGAGCAGACTCTCCAAGTTGAATCAAAGAAATCATGAAGATGATCCGCATGACCAAACATCTAAGCAAACTGCATCCCCTCTTCCTTTAGAAACAGAAAATTAATATGTGAGCAGATTAAAGGTTCATTAGTTTATCAGGAAATTGAAACATTTGATATATTCATATGCGTGAGTGAGTGTGTATGCATGTATCTTAAAAATATATCACAAAATTTCAAGCTAGAAACAATCTTAAGAACATGAAAACCGGAATACAAACAGTACATGAGAGTGCATCAAATTCAGGAAATTATTTGGACTACAAGTCAGAAAGATATGTCATAAATGTAATTAGCTCAACTGATAAGGCTACAGTAGATACACGTACAGTAAAGATTAATTAAGTTTACATATAACAATGAGAGTAGAAAAAGGAATGTATGTAACATAAGTGTCCATTAACTAACAGTAATTTCAAAAGGAAAAGAAATGGTGTTCTGAAAAGAACTATAATATAAGTAGGTTGATTCTGATTACAGATAAAAATTCGGTTCATTCTGATTAAATTGAAAGATTAATAATTTAAGTTTCAACAAAACAACCCTCAGGTCTGGAAGTTAGTAGCAGCATTACACACTTGGGATCAAAAGGCTAAAAATAAAAATAAATAGGCTCTATCACGTAATTATTAAACGCCTACATCGTACTAACAAAGGAACGACCTTTCAAAATTGAACGACCGGGACAAATTTGGTAAAGATAAAAAGCAGCGATTTAATTGAAGTGAAACCCAGGAGGAGAAGAGGATGAATTGAAAAGATAAAGCATGCAGGGATAAAATAAATGGTGAAAGCGAAGCCATGTTGGGGTTGGTCAAGTTCAAAACTATACTCCCATTGAAATACACGGAAGAAACAAAAGATGAGAAACGGAAATCCCATACCTGAAAACCTGTAATGGCCGATTCTCATTGCACTGCTCCCCACTGTTTATAGACTGTTTATAGGGTTCAGTAGTGGCAGCTGAGAGATAACAGACGGAGAGCGAGAGAGAGAGCCGACGGCAGCGTTTAAAACAATGGAAGAGATCTTGTATAACGAGAGCACCCAAAATGAAAATAAAAATAAAAAACCAAATAGAAGAAAATAAAAAAAAGTTGCAAATTAATCCTATATAAAATAAATAAATTTAAAAATGAAGGTCTTCCTTCCAACATACAGTCTTGAAAAAACTTGCCTTCTTCAGGAGGGATCTTTAGCATGTTAACAAATTAATTTATTTTGAAAAATATTTCAGAATTGTTTTGTATGCACATAAATCCTCTCTAAGTATCCCCTTGAAAAACAAAAAGTTTGAATTTGAGAAAAACAAATATTTTGACAGTATAGAGCAGATGCGTTTACATGTTGATGAAAGTAGTTGCTTCCTACTAAGTACAGTAGTTCCTAGATCTATGGGTTGTACCGTTACTAATGGGAATCGGGTGATGGGTTTTCTACTTTTCTCCACTCAACTTGCAGACTCGCAGTTGGGTTGGACGAAGGTTATGAAGCCCAACCCAAATAAGTACTCAGTCAAATGCAGCCCAATAAGAAGACCTAAGTCCCGCTCAAGCCCAAACCACTCCCTATAAACATAACCCGGGACTTTTGTCAGTTAAACCTACACCGTCAAAATTCTTTGCAGGTGGCAGCAGATTAGGAACGACACGTCATCAATCCGCGCCAATATAACCAAACCAAATTACCCCGCGGGTGGGATGGGCGGGGTTCTAATTGTTTTGGCGGCAACCAATTTTCCCTCTTTTCATTTTCATCGAATTTCAAACTCAAACATGTCTAAACAGATATATATTATTCATTCACTTGACAGAGAGAGAGAGCGTTCAAAGAAATAGAAGAAAAGAAAAGGAATAAGAAGAAGAAATGGGAGGTACGTCAATGAAATCGAACCCAATCAAGGCAAGGAAGAGGGTGGAGGCCACGGAAGAGTCGAGTGCACCTTCTCTTGTTCGTGGAAAGGATGGCAGTGCCTTTGCCCGATGGTACCAACCCCATATCTCCGACTCTCTCTCTTTCTAATATGTGCTTTTTGTTTCTCAGTTTTCATCCGTCTGTTTGTATATTATTTTAGGTTCTTTTGTATATTATGAATATTTAGTTTGAAGCTGTAAAGAAGGCATGTGAATGAACTAATTAAGTAAATTGCTGTGGTAATTTCATAATTTGCAGCGAGGAGTGCAACAAAGATGTTCCGGTCGCACTCATCAGTATGCACAGTTGTAGCCTTGATGCCAAAATAAAGTTGCACCTAGGTAACTGGGTTTGCTTTCAAATTTTGGAAACTGGTAGCTTGATTGGTTTATCTGCAATTCATAGCATGTATTTTATTTCACTTTATTTATTGTATCTTCAGAAGCTCAAGTTGTGGAAAGGGGCCCTGAACCAAGTAAGAAGCCTCCCACCGAGAAAGAAAGGTATTATAACCATTTGTCTTTTACAGTTTTTCTCTTCATTTGCGATGTGCTGCTTGCAGTTGTGTATGATTCTTCTGATTTGTTATTTCTAACTTTTGCAGGAAGAGGTCCACTACATCTGCATCAGAACCAAAGTCAAAGAAAGCTAAGAAGGCCAAAGATCCAAATGCACTCAAGCGCCCTCTCACTGCCTTCTTCCTCTTTATGTAAATCTCATCCTTCCCTTCTCATTCTCTTTGTATTTCAATCTCTAACTCTATCTCTATGTATGATGTTTCATTGACTGAGTGAGATGATCAAATGAGGTTTCATGTGTAATAGATTAGATGTTTGATGGAATCCTAACTGGGATTAATTTGGTATATTGAAGGGAGGATTTCAGGAAGTCTTACAAGGAAGCTAATCCTGATTCCAAGGGTTCTAAAATGGTATATATTGTGTTCAATTTCAACACCCCACATGCTTCTGCAGATTCAATTCAATTCAGTTTGATAAATTTGGGAATTAAATTAATGCTGTAACTTGACAAAATGGAATTCAGGTTGCAAAAGAGGGTGGTGAGAAGTGGAAATCTATGACTGATGAGGTTTGTTTCTGTATTTCTTTGTCTCTTCTCTTTATGGTTTTGCTTGGAATGTAAGGGTACCTTCAAGTTTGAGTTCAACTAAACTAATGTACACAGTATTAGAATAAGTTAGCTTTTTATTCTCATCCTCTTTTCTTTTCTCCAACCTCAAATCTCTTTAGGAGAAGAAGCCTTATGTGGATAGAGCTGCTGAGCTTAAAGCAGAATATAAAAAAGCCATGGAGACTGATGATGCAATTGAAGATGCTGATGCAGATGATACAAATGAACAGGCAGATGAAGAAGTTGTTGAAACTGAACAAATCTTGGAGAAAGAAGCTTCTTTAGACAAGGAAGTGGAGGAAGTTCCTCAAGGGGACTGAGCTTTAGTCTTAACCTTTGATGTGTCCTCTATTTGGGGAAGTGACTTTGTCCAATGCATATGTTCCTAAATTCTTGTAAATTCTGAGGCCGTTTTGTTTGAGCAAGATCTTCAGGGCCTTCCTGAAAGCAGTTAGCTTATCTAGTGTTGTCTCCTAAGCATCTTGTTTTCACTCTTAATTGATTTTTGAATACTAATTGAGTAGTTATGTAGCATTATATCCAATCTTTCTTTGTGTGATGATTGATAATGGCAGTTTTGGTTGCTCCCATCCATGACCATGAACATGCTGAAATCTGAATTTATATAGAAGTTGATGGTCATAGTGTTCTTGTCCATCTCTCTATGGTTATCTAGAGTTGAAACCCTTTTGGAAGCAAATAAGTTGTATATAATAAGCTTTGGATGTTAAGCTTAAGGACGGAAGAAATGCATTTTCTCTAGAAAGTATTGAAAACAACTAAACAAGGTCTCTTAAGAAATTAAAAATGAATATGATAATCAATCATATAAATAGAGGGATAATGAGTGACTATCTCTAGGCTCTTGCAATGAAAATGGTCCTTGCTCATGTGGTTTTGTGGTCCTTGCTGGTATTGGTATTGGGCAGCTGAATGGGTGAGTCAGCTTCTTACTGACTCATATATATCTCCTGGGAATCTTTTTTGTTTCCCCTTCCCCTTCCTCTACATGGTGGCATAGGTTTGCCACATAAGCACAAATTGTGCACATAAGCAGAGGCAGGAAAGATGTTAAATGGTCTGCCTTGTGGGATCTCTCCACATAACCTGTTAGCCCTGAAGCTTGCATGTCTGAGATGTTCAAACCCCAATAGGCTGTTTGGAATTTTGCCTGTGAGCCCATTGATGGACAGGTCAAGCCATTCAAGTTTCACCACTAATCCCAAACTTGTTGGGATAGAACCTGCTATCTGGTTTCTTGATACATCAAACCTTTTGAGTTGAGTCAGGTTTGAAACTGAATTGGGGATGTGACCCGAAATCTTGTTGCTGGCAATGTTGAGCACTTTGAGCCTCAAGCCCTCCTTAAACTCTGGAATGACACCTGAAATTTGGTTGTTGGAGACATCTACAACCTCCAAAAACCTGGTGCTTGTGCTTGCCCTGTCATTGAAGATTGTTGAGAGAGATCCCACGAGCTGATTTGAGTGTACATCCAGGGAACCAATGGTGTCTGGCAATTTGATTTGAGAGAGATCAAACTTGAGTTGGTTGTTGGAGAGGTTGAGGTTCTGCAAGCTTGACATGTTGGCAAGCAAATTTGAAATTCCGTTGGTGAAATGATTATGGGAGAGGTCAATGGAGTTGAAAGAATCAGGCTTTGCAAAGGTTGGGAGGGTGCCTCTCAGTTGACACCCAGCAAGATGAACATCTCGAAGTGGCCTGCTTGTGATCCAGTGGGGAACTGTCCCTAAACTGAGAATGTTGTAGGACAAGTCAATGGACAAGAGAGAAGGAAAGCCCCTTGCATCAGGATCAGGTAAAGGACCTGAAAACCCATTGCTGGATAAATTGAGGGACCAAAGGTTTTGCAATGTTGAAATGGAGAGTGGAATATGACCGGTGAGTCGATTGGCGCTCAAGGAAAGTGTGGTGAGGGATTTGAGGCCCCCAACCTGGAGTGGGATGATCCCGGCGAGTTGGTTATGGGTTAAGGAGAGATCCAAAAGCTTGGTCAATTTGAACAGGGAAATAGGCATATGACCAGAAAGCTGGTTATTGGAGAGGTCAATGAAAGTGAGGTTTTGTAACATCCCGATGAAATCGGGAATGGGGCCGGAGAGGAGATTGAAACTGAGATCGAGATATTGCAAAGCTTGAAGATTTTGAAAAGTGGATGGAATTGGAGCAGTGAGGAAGTTTCTGGCGAAATTGATTTGGACAAGATTCTTGAGGGCTGCTGGGATGCTTGAGGGAATGTGGCCGGTGAGACGGTTGCCGGCGAGGGAGAGGGTTTGGAGTAAGGACAAGCGAGCTAAAGCAGGAGGAATGTTGCCTCGTAGGGAATTGTCTTCCAAGGACAATTGAGCGAGGCGGGCGAGATTGGAGAAGGTGTCAGGAATTGGACCTGTGATTTGTTTGAAGCCGCTGATGACCAAAACCTCCAAGAAATTCAAATTGGCGAGAGAAGGGGAGAGAGTGCCCTTCATGTAAAGGTCACCGGGAGGTTTCTGCAACTGCAAGACAGTAACCCTGCCAGCTGGATTGCACTGAACGCCCTCCCAGCCTCCGTCACAGCAGTCTGTGCCTGTCCAGGATGACAGAATGCCTGTTGTGTCCTTGATGATTTTGGCTTTGAACCCCAACAGGGAAGCTCTATCTGCCGCTGAGCAAACGCCTCCTCCTTCTCCTTCTCCTTCTCCTCCAGCTGTTTCAGACAGTGCTGACGACGGCCGACAACAATATAATAACAATAACAATAATAAGCTTGAGAGTGATAATATTTGGTTGGAATATTGCCATGTTGGCTGGACTGCCATTTTCATATATGAGTTGGCAGTTGCTAACTTGATGGAAATGAATGTGTAGCAGACTGAATTGAGTTGGGGATCTGATCTGATTGCAGGGGAGTCCCAAAAAGATGACAAAAGCAAGCTGGAAGATCAGCTCCTAATTAAACCTAGGATTAAAAAGCAGCCTACATAGACGACCCTCCCCTAGAGGAAGGAGGAAGGAGGAAGGAGGAATAATAGCTGATCCTGCCCCAGTGGTAGTGATTTAGCCGTAAACAGGAAGGGTTAAGGAAGAAAGGTTTAATGAAGAAAGGTTTAATGATGAAAAAGATAGTGATAGTGGTGGCAGGTGTGTTTGAGAAATGAGAATACTACTTACTGTATGCAGCCTGCCTGCCTCTGTGGCTCTGTCTGTCTGTCTCTGGTATTTATAGTAAATTAAAATCCGACCTCAAGCAACAATTATTATGTGAAAAAGAAAGGAAAAACAATTTCCTCTTTTTTGTGATGAGCATGAGCAATGCGCCCTTCTTTCTTTCACCCTTTCACATGTAAAAATTCTGACCGTTTGATGATCACGAGGATCCTATATCTCCCCCTTCAATTTTGAACGTTGGAGCGCACTAGATTCAAAACTTCCTACCTTTCCCTTTCCCATTTTATGTTTTACTCAGATTTCAGTTTAACTTGTACTCCCCCTTTCCTTTATTTATTTTGCAGCGTCTACCTCCACAACTTTCACGCTGCCCTGCCACTCCTCCATTTCCATTTCCAATTTCGGTTTCTTTTTTTCTTTGCCCGCCTGGATCCTTGTGGAAGGGTGGGACTATTCATGATCATGGCCCGCCCTTCTCTTCGGTCATTTGTTAATTGTTATCCTTCTCTAGTTTCTTTTTTTAAGCTTTTAGACATGATGCACCATAATTATAAATTTTATACAAAACATGCACCAACACACGCATGCAAAAAAATTTCGATTTTAATGTCTTTGTCTAAACCTGAGGAAAAAAATTGCCATTGTCTATTACTATTTCAAATTACTTATGAAAAAAAATTCAACTATTCAAAATCATAATCCAATGGACATATTCAAATATTTTTTTTATTACGCCTTTATTTTATCCCAATTGAATTAATTACATCAATTCAATGTCATAAGAAGGGAACTTTGAAAATTTAAAATCAAAGTAATTTTCCCACTTGCCATCTATAGTCTATACAATGAGATTGCAAACATTTCTAACGGTATAATCTGTCTTTTTCAAGTATGCGACATGTACTTCATCCTCAATCTTCTCTTGCATACTCTGTTTTAACCATTTTCCCTCTAAATTACAATTATTAGTCAATTTCTTCTCGTAGTTGTTAATAAGAGTTCATTTTTACAAAAAATTTAGTAATTGATAGTTTTTCTTATTACATTTACTCACATCTAATTCAATCTTGAATTCAGTCACTGCGTATTATTAGTAATTTTTCATCTATTAATGTTATTTATTTTCTCTTCAATTACCCTAACATGTGACATTTTTAATGATAATTTAATTAAAATACAACCTTAAAAAATTGATTATTTATAATAATTGAAAGAAAAATACTAGACATAAAACTCAATGGAGAAAATTGACAATGATGCAAAATTCAAAATTGGCATAGCACCCTTGAAAACTGGATATAGCTAGGAAAAGAATGATCGTGAGCCAATTAATGGGAAGGTAACTGGATCCTGCACATATATTTTCTTCCGCTGATTGCTCATAATTATTGACTTTTCCTAATTTGGAATATAGCTTGGATCATTAATAAAAGTGGTTTTATCAAACTATCCTTGTTCAATTTTGACTTAAGTTGTATTTCCATGTAACTTATCCTATATTACGAAGATATATACCAAAAAAATATATTGACATTTTAAATAGGTGGTTGAGCACTAAAAAATAAAATATGGGGATTATAAAAGAATCATATGAGCATAACAAACCGCTAAACAAAGTACTTACTAAAATAGCACCTCCATATGTGGAATTTACAAATCATATCTATATGTCTTATATTGTATCATTTGTGAATTCTCTGATACTTTTAAGTTCCCAAATTTTAACTAAATTTGTTCAAATTTCATGGAACTTTGAAGTTCCTCATCCAAACGCGCCATAAATGAACTTTTTTATAAGTTACATCTTCAATTTCAATTATTCGCTTATTTTTCTATATTAGAACCTTTATTCGTCCATATTTTAGATTTTAACGTTAAAACGTAAATTAACTATGTAAGTTTCTTGATGTGTTGGAAACATGAAAAATTATTATGTATGGGTGCTTATTAAATTGTGATTCCACTTGAAATCAATATAAATATATAAGACGCACATGCACATGAAGTAATCTATCTCCATTTTTGGGCGTTTATGCATGAGATTAATACATCACCAAGTGTATCATCTATCATGGATGAATATTTCTTTAGTTAATTTATAGATGGATGTGACTGATGAAATATGTTTGTTTGTTGCTGTTGGGATTTCTCCTTAATTATTAAATCAATGATCAAACATGAATTGGATTAGGTTGCGTTGATTCTGCTGCTTTATAAAGGGAGGGGGGTATTGGGCGTATTGGCTCCTTGGCCCCCCATATGCATGAACATGTTTATTGTTGGCTAGATTGACTCGCTAGGTAGCTACCATGAATCTTCACTTCACTTCACTTCACCGCTTGTGTTGCTGACAGATTTCTCCAAAACTTTTCCCATTTGATATAATATACTCACCATCTATGAGATTGAAGTAAAAATATTTCTTCAATTCAATAGTGCTCAAAAGCGACAAGCTAAAGTGCTAAAAAAATAAATTTATGGATCTTTTTATTTGAATATCGATTTCAAGTGCGCAGAGATAATTTCCTATTAATCATGTAAAAAACTAAATTATAATCGTCCAAATTGGTGGTCAAAGACCTTTAATTTACATGATCCGGATGATGGGATTCAACGAGAGATCCAAACCCCGAACCTAGATGGTCCTCATAACCCGGCCCTACAAACGTTGTTGATGATTCTTAATGTTCAAAAGCATCCTTAATTAGTCCTTACCATGTGTATGCAAAACGTATGCAGTAGAGATTAAAAGAGGGAACAACGTACGCACAATTATCCTACTTTGACATCTTATGTACATTGTAATGCTTGTGTACGTTGTCATGCATACCGTCATTAAGAGAGAAAATCTAGTACATGCAGTGGTATTATATTAGTACCAATTTAAAACCAATGAAAATTAAAGAAAGAAACATGACTTCATATGACAAACTGCTGCTAACAAGTTTACGTACGAAACACCGAGAAAACATCCACTGTTCGTTCCACACATGTTATTATGTGTGCTGGGAAACATGCCGACAGTAGCTACTACCAACAGCAACCATAAATAGGGTCCCTTTATTATATTTATTTATTGAAACATCTGTACAGCGTTAAAGTAGGAGGAGGTTAAGCTTGGGCTTATTGAAATATATATATGATACTTGGATGCATAGTTGACAAGGCCTACTTGACAAGGCCCAAGTTGAGAATGCCCCAGGAAGTTCGTGGCCATGATCTGTCTTTTGCCTTCATGAGCAGGACTCTTGCCCAAGCAATCCATCCTTCCCAAGGCATCCTCTTGTCCCAAGCACTACCCCATTCCAGCATCAGAGTGAGTCCTCTCTCCGCCTCTCTCTCCGCCTCCTCAAACCTTCCTTTCCTCAAATAAATCTGACCCAACACCACATGTGGCTCCCCAATGAAAGGGTTTTTCTCAATACATGAACTCAACAACAATTCTTCCGAATCAGACTCAGACTCAATCTCAGACTTAGACGACACAACAGCTTCCCAATACAAGTCCCTTGCAGCTAACTGCTCCTTGGCATCCAGAATCCTCCTGCACTTGTCAAAAACTGGTGGCACCACCAGCTCAATATCTTCATCTCTGTCTCCTCCATGGCCGTTGCCATTGCCATTGCTGCTCTCTTTGAGAAAAATCTCTTCCTCTCTCACTATCAAGGTGTAGATTGCAGCCATTCTTGATATGGAATTCATCCAAAGCCCCGGCTTTCCATCGCCCGGCCACAGAGCTGCAAAGTTGTTCCCCCTAAACTCAAGGCGGCCATCGATGTTATCAAAAAGGGCGTCCTGGAAACCGAAAAGCTGGTCACTGAAATCGGCCATTGTCATCAACAGAAACACTGCAACTACCCTCCTTGAAACCAACACATCTTCTCTCGTCTTTATGTGCTTCACTGTAACACCACTCGCAGGAACAAGACTTTGCAATTTCTTCCTCCAAGAGTCAGAGTGAGAGTCAGATTCAGAAGACTCTGATTGGCTGAGATGTTGAAGGAGCTCTGAATCTGTGTAGTGGAACAAAAGGTCATCATGGATGAGACGCTGTCTTGGGACAATACAGAACAAGTGAATCAAGCGTTCAGCAGCCTCCCCGACATGAGAGCGAACGACGTCGCGGCCTGTTGAAGGATCAAATATGGCAAGGTTGACATACGAATTGGAATAAGCGGAGTGAAAGAGGCCGCAAAGGCACACACAATCTGGGGCTTTCCATATCTTGAGAATCCGGTATATGTCAACCAGATGTTGAAGAAAGGTCCCATGCTTGTGCCAGCACTCACCAGCTCCAACTGATCGCAGTACACCCACAAGTGAAGGCAACTTTTTGTCGATCGTCTCCAACTCCTCACGGAGGAAGGGCCGGGCAGATTCTAACAGCCTTTCCAGGTAGCTGCTGCTGCTGCTGCTGATCGCGGTCGAAGATACCGATGAAGATGGCATCTTTCTTGCTATAGCAGCTGTCCGTTGTTGGTCAATTAATTGTTAGAAAAGAGAATCAAAATCAAACCAGCCAAGCAAGCAAACTGACTGACTATGTCTATGAGGATGAGGAGGAAGAGAGACGTAATGGACTTGAATTGGAGGGTGGATCGGTCGTTCAGTCTGTGGAAAGAGATAAAGAAGAGCATACGTAAGAAAGAGATAAGAATTGTTTGTTATTTCTGTTACTTTAAGCCCGCTTTTTGCGTTTGCATGTCCACGTTCAATCTAACGTTTAGTCTAAGAGCATCTTCTTAAACACTAGGCAGGCAGTCTCGGCACTGCAGGGTCTTCGGTAGGGAAGCCTTATAAGGCTGCTATATCACATGGGTGGGGTGGGGTGGGGTGGGATTATACACAATTCAGGGGGGAGTCCATGCTTTGTGAGTAGTGTCGGACCAGGTGGATGGGTCCGAGTGACGTATATAAGACTTTCCCCCTAGGCAGATAAAGATTACGAAAATTACATACTAAATCGAGATAAAGCAACGACTAGTAAGTATTATATAATTATTAATTATTTATGAGGAGTCCTAATTACTTACTCTGAGGTGTGGGTCTACATTTCTGGATCAGGGTTTGGTTCTCTCTCAGCTCTCATCAACTCTCATCATTGATGAGTCATCAATAGCAACTCCAATGTTTTGCGTTGCTACTATCTGGGACAGTCCTCGCAAGTTTTTCAAAGTGGTTGCTTGCTGTGTTGCTTTGTTTGGTTGGTATTGCTGTCAAATAGGCGCGCGCACACACACAAAGTCTCTTGGTTTAGTTATTTTTCTGTTAAATAATGTCACATTCAACTGAAGAGATAACTGCAAAGTTGTAGCTGTCAATCACCTAACCAGAAAGAAAAATAAAAAAAGAGTAGCTCATATGCATTGTCTTGTGACGTGAATGCTATCGGATCACCACATCCTACTTGGAGGAAGGAGTCTAATTCTTCAGTCCAGAATCTCTCCTTGGGCAGGAACCATATCAAGAGCCTTCATTATGAAGGTATATATGAAGGCGTCTTCTTGAAGCTTCTCAAATCTGCAACAAACAGGAGGGTCAAGGAACAAGAGGGTAATATGAATCAAACCATGAATACATATGCAAGAAGGCAATTAGACTTGGTTCGATATTCTGAAACTAAGGTAAGGAGGGAAGCTATTTGGTTTCATGCCAAAAACTCAACAAAAAAAAATATTTCTTAGATAATACGCAAACGGTAAAATCCTTTCATACATTTTGATAAAGTCAATCCTGTGTAACCTCTAAATATACTTTAGGTTTCTTTTTATATTACCAAGTAAGGTTGCTAAGAGAGTAGTGAAAACTAAGACGGATTCCTGAGAGGGGAAATTTAATAAATTTTGCATATTATCCAGAGACCAAAACAAATGTGAAAGGAGATTTGGAAATATGTTAACAATAAATAATGCGTTTTAATTCCTAACGAATTAGGATTGCTTATGGTGCTCTATACAGATGGCATAATAATGGGTGTGATTCCTATATTATGGTGGGAGGTTCCATCCGGTGCCCTATGAAACATCACACGGCTGTGGTCAAAATTTGTAGTTGAGAATGACTCTAAATCCAATTTGAGAAGATATCTGGCTAAATGACGTCAGTGTCTAAAGCATCTTAGGGGCATCGTCTCTACTCTAGTGGTATTCATTGAGTTAGTGCAGGAGTTTTGTATTGGTAGCTTGGCTTGTTTTTAGTTTGTACCAGGCTTTGCTCAGATGGACTGCTTTTCCATCTCTTTTGTCGTTGTGTTCTGTTATTCTGTGTAGTTATTGTTAATCCTAGAAAACAGAAATGTCTTCGTATATTTATTAACAGAAAGGTAATGACAGGGAGTTATTATAAGCGTCAGACTAACAGAAAGGTAATATTCTATAGGGTGAGGAGAGGTTAATAAAACAATAACAAAACAAACTTTAAAAAAGTAGCATAAGTGAACAGCTAAAAGTATAATAACAAAGAAATATTACCTCCCCGACTTTGAAGAATGTCCAGCACCAAATTCACATTTAAACATAATGATGTTATTGTCAGTCTTTGTATCCCTTAGTTTTGCCACAAACTTAGCAGGTTCTGAGTACATAACACGTGGATCTGTTGCAACAAACAAGTGGTTTCAAATAGAATTCCAGGAGCATACATTATCAGATAAGAAATTAGGAGAACATATTTATATAATTACAACCTCTATCCTCCCCGTCAATTATACAGATGAGTCTCATCTCATCCATGGGATCAGCAATTATCACCCAATAAGCCCTACCCATGAAGATATTCTAATAATGATTTGACTGACGAACATTCTAACTTCATTGAACAGTGGCCACATTTCGTAATGTAAGTCATTTGGTTTGATATTGTTTCCCTCAGCGATTGGGCGTAGACATATTTATATAACCTTGAGGGTTAAACTTAATATCAATGCATCAGATCCTATCCCTACTTTCTCAACATGGTATTATGAGACCTAATCTCAAATAAAAGATGGCAAGCCTTCCCATAATGAATTAATCTGAGGAAGTTCACTTTTTAAGAAAATAAAGATCTACATTGTGGGAGAACCCTGCAATTTTTCATGGCAATGCCAACTATGCCATGCATACTGATAATGAATTAATTGAATTTGCAGAAGCAAAAGTGTTTGATTTTGTGCCTACCATTTAAACCAGCAGTAACAAGAATGTTCGGATAATTTTGAGCCTTAATCTGCACAGAATAGTACCAAATTAGATAATTAAGATAATCAATCTTTCGGGAATGTACTACAATTCATGGTGTATTTGGCAATTTTATCTAGGACAGAAGAAAAGGGAAGAGATTATCTTTAATTTCACATAATCTTGTTTGGATCAGGAGGAAAGAAATGGAAAAATGTATGATAAATTATCAAACTTTATTGATGCCAAATGATGATATTTTAGCTTTACTGTTGTAACTATACTGAAACACTGATTAAAACAGTAAGTCACAGGTTATATTGTCCTCACATTATCAACAGGGGAATATGACTTCATGTAAAAGTAGAACTCCTCTTTACGTGGGTCGCCCCATTCCTGAAGAACAAAAATATATCGTTGAATTAAGATCATAAAAATGGTACAAATAATATAATTAGGAAGATCGGTAAAACCAATAAATATTTGAAGAAACTTCGAGCACAGATACCCAAAGAAAAGAAGAACAATAAGTATGCCAAGTTCTGGTGACCATACAAGGATACAAGTTGCATTTGATGACAATATCAGTTAACTGATATTGCAATTTGGGATATTTAAATTTTAAAATGATCTGATGATTAAATTTTAAAATGATCTGATGGGTCCCTAAGTGATGGTCCATAAAACTAGATTTTTTTTTTTTGATACAATGATATTGGGGGAGGGGGATTACATTATATATACATTGGGCAGCGACCTCGCCCAACGAAAGTCGAACCCGAGACCTCCCACATAACATGTGGAGAGGAATATCACTAGGCCATAGCACTAAGTGGCATAAAACTAGATTTTTATCACATGCAAGCTACAGCATCCAAGAAAATGCATCAATTATATATGTGGCTATAATATTTCTGCATTCATAAAAAAAATTTACTAAATAATTCCTTCCTCTTTTCTATCTGCTTGTTAAGGCTTTCAGTATCAGGATGTGTGAGGAAAGTAAAATACCTCCCATTCTGAAGTTGTAAGAGGGATACTTGGATCAAGCATTGTAGTCAGAACATCAACAAAAGGCACTCCAGCAACAGCAGCCTTGAACAAATCAGGCCTCATATTAAGAACAGCGCCCATAAGCAATCCACCTGCACTCCTTCCATCAATGCATAATCTTTGTTTTGAACAGTATTTATTTTCTATCAAATACTCGGCACAAGCAATAAAATCCGTAAATGTATTTTTCTTCTTCAGTAACTTTCCATTCTCATACCACTGCCTCCCCATCTCACCACCCCCACGAATGTGAGCTATAGCATAAATAAAACCACGGTCCAGCAAAGACAGCCTTGAAGCTTTAAAACTGGGATCTATGCAGACCTGTTGACAAGCTAACTCTGAGTCATTATGAGAGATATGAATACAAGTGAGACACAAAAACAAACCTTTTGCCAAATGGCTAAAGGGAGTGCCTCCTGCAGTATTTTACGTGGGAATACAACTATGCATGCATATCTTTGATGAACAAAGAGGATTTTTACAGCCATCTAATTAAAAACTTCAAAGTTTATCTTAATCAAAATCAGTAAGTTGATACACAAGAATGGTATATAGAGAAGCCACAAGAGTAACCCCACAGATTAACAGGTTCAAGCTTCGAAGAAGGGCAATATTAGCTTTAATTTTAGAATTTTCAAAACAAACAATTTTATTAAAGAAAGAAGTTACAGACGAGGATGGACAAGAAGATGGTGACTACATTAAATGAGGATTTGTAAGTTTTTTTTTCTTATCAAGAAATTAAGATTTTTAAGATTTTCACAAACCCGTAGATCAAAGACGCCAACAGGACTACTGACAAAGTTCAACATACTTGGACAAGAATTACCAAACTGTGATCAGAATTAAGCATCATAAGCCAGATGGCCAGAGACAAAATTCTACATGCGAATTACGTCTCCAAGCAGATGACACATCACCATGCATTAAATAATTCCCTATAAGGCTGTAACAAGGAAATGTGAAGCTTTTTAAGAAGACATATTGTTCAGATATTAAAAAGGGAAGACAAATAGCCATAAAACAGCAACATATCAAAAGCACAGATATATCTCTTTGTTCCAGCCTCTACCATAAAGCAGGGAATGGCTGCTAGAGTAAAGATGGCTCTGGTTACATATTTTTAAGGGCTTTAAATTTCAGAGCAGTACTTTTCTTTGATGGTCCAATTCGAAAAATTTTGCAAAGCTTCCACAGGAAATATATTTTTCTATGTAACAACTTGGAATATAATAATTTCAGTTAAAACAACAAACAATATAACAAAACACGTGCGTCTACTTTAATCTATGAATTCTTTTGCTACCTCATAAGAACCGTAGCCATAGAGTAGCAATGGATCAGATCCATCAAGTTTGATGATATCCTTTCTGTAAACAATTGATATTGGAATCTGAGTACCATCTGGAGCACTAGCCCATTTCCTTTCAGTGACATAATTTGATGCTTCAAAACCTCCCAAAACCTGAGAATCATAATTGACAGCAATATTTCATTATTAAATTACAAGATTGAAAATAGGCATAAATGGACCAGGCATAAAAAATAAAAAAAATAAAAAAAAACTTAGGAAGATGCTATACAACCCAACTCTTTTACCAACTAATTTCCCAACTCTCTCATGCAGGATTAGCTCCGCAATATCATGGATCTCATTCCACACGAGAGAATTGGAAAACAACAAAACAAAACAAAAATTGAGGAAAAAGTGAGTTGCAAGGCATTTTCCAATAAAATGCAATGAATAGAGAAGTGATTACAGTAAATGAAATGGAAAGTGTGACAGTTCAGCTTTAAATATTTACTTACGACATTCAGAATAGTCCTCTTCCACTGTAAATAAACCTACTGCAGTCAAAATTTGTTGCTATTTTCCCATAAAATCTCACACAATCAAACCAATACATCTTTCTCCTTATTTGTTGCAAAGCATTTGTATACATCTTTCTCCTTTTTTGCTAAAAAACTACATGGTGTTAGGTTACTAAATAAACTATTTTCAACAATAAACATACTGATCCAACTTATGCTCTTTCTTTAGCTACCTCATCCAACATACAATTTCTTGGTTAAGATATACTTACAAAATTATAATTAGTATTAATAAAGAGAATAGAAATAAAAAGAACTGGGGAATCTGAGTAATATTATGATCGTGTTCGCTTCATGTGAAAAATCATTCTTCCCGACGCCATGTATAAATATTATACATAATAAGCACAAAGCTTAACTTCCAAAATAAATTAAAATCATTACGTTTGCAACAATAAACATACATGTAAAGGAGAAGATAAAGTAATAAAATGATCTGGTTCCTAAATGTGTCCAAAAAAGGCAATACACAGTAGTAAGATTTGAAATGTTAATAAATACAACTTACTGTATCAATCTTCTTCAAAACCGAAATGCCGGTCTTCATATCATAATCATATACAGAGGGAGGTGTTTTCATTGAGCTATAAGAAAATCGTAAAATACCGGATGCAAATTCTGATTCTGATGGACCCACAGAATACGTAGGATCCAAAAATTTAACAGATTGACCACCATGAAGGCTTTTAAGTGGTTGTCCAACATCTGGAAGGAGATAGATGGTGACTTTAGGTAGACCCTCTTCACGCTCATATACAACGAGGTGATCACTAAAAAGCCGTATATCCTGAATTTTGACACTGAAGAGAATCCAGATCAGTATGCCCAAAATAACTAAGAAAGGGCACATACGAAGAATAGTGAAGGTAAAAGAAAACTAGGACTTTTCACACCCTAAAGAAAATTTCTATAATGAATATACAAATACATAAGCAGTAATTGGACATGAGACTCATGAACTTATTAAGGTCATAAATGAGAGTAGGGATATCAAATTTGGTTATTACCTTTCCCTGTGTGGAAGAAGAACTGTAGTTTCTGATGTATTTTCTAGTGGACAAGCAATTAGTTCAGAATTAAAAAACTTGTCGCTTCTTCTCATTATATAAAAATGATTTCCTCGATGGTTAACAATTGTATCTATGCCATCTACACGAGGTGTCAGAACCATAAGCCCATCTTCAGGCTTTGAAATATCAAGGTAAAAGTTGAATCTTGTCGTTTTACTTTCAGCTGCAACAAACAAGAACTGTTCGCTCTCAGAAGCTTGAAGATCAAGAGAAAACATATCATCCTTTTCATGATAGAGGCAGGAGTCACTTGACTGCTCTGTTCCCAACTTATGTAACCATGCCTATGCAAAAGAAAGGGTCTGTAAGCTAAAAAAGAAAAACGATTAAGTAGCATTTTGTTCAAAAAAGAAACGACGGAACATAATGTATGCAATAATTTTTTTCTCTGTGAAGCTGTGAGCCAGATAGAGCTAAAGGCATGACCACTTTGCTCACAGCAACAAGACAACCAACGAGGAAACAGAAAACATTTCTACAGATATAGGAGGACGTATCCTAACGAGGGTTATACACACTAGTTTTCCTAATAAACTATGATACAAAATGCGTTCTCACGGAAAAGCAGTGGACTCTGGTCATTGACACAATATCTTATAGTCAATTTAATAGACTACAAAATAAAGACAGGCAAGCCTCATATATAGGAGGTAAACAAATAGGAACAGAACCACGCACGTGGCTAAATTCTAAAGTTTCTAAATATTAAGAATCTTCAAATTCTAGAAAATGAATGAAGATCTTATTAGGCTTGCCAAGCCTTGAATAATCGCAACTCAGAAATTCACACTCAAGTATCTTGCACAAAGAATTGAAAAGGCAAGTAAAGTAGGTGTGTGAAACTTGCGATCACATAAGGAGACAGTAGTATCAAACCTTGTCAGGCCGGAGAGTCTCATCCATTGTAATATAAACTAAAGCCTCATTACCGGCCCATTCAAGATAGGATGTTGTATCGACTAGAGGCAGCCCCACAGGAGCACCTGTCTCAGCATCAATGACATAAATTGTATAAATTTCATTTCCTTTGGTGTCTTCTGCATATGCCACCAATTTGTTATTTGGACTAACCTGAAGAAGGATTAACAACAGAAAGACACCAGTTGTGAACAAACAAGAAACAAAGTCCAGAATCTGAAATAACCACATAAACCATGGCTGTATTCACCTCAAAAGAAGCAATGCTATAATAGGCGTGATCCTGAGCCTTAATATTCTCATCCAAGATTATATGTTCCGGAGGAGCATCAGGTCCAGTGGGCATTGTATCATATACAGAGACAGAGGCTGGGGCCTCACTCCCAGTGCTGACCTTAGGTATTAAGCGGCGACAATGCTGAACATACTCCTTACCCTTCAAAGTCCTCCGATAGTAATAGTAGGGGCCTTTTCGTTCAGGTGCAGATATATCGTCCTCCTTGATCCTCCCCCTTATTTCAGTATAAAGTTGATCTTCGAATTTCTTAGTTCCTAATGTACATCAATTGAAAGGAAAATTACATTGATTTTTGCTGCTAAGCCTACTTACTACGCAGTACTCAACTTTAAAGTTTATAAGAAATTAAAACAAGCTGTGGACTGAACGAATGAAGATCAAATCAAAGCAGAAATGAATGCGAGGGTTTTTTTCTCGGGAAAGCTAGGGAGATATTAAAGAAAGATACAGGTAGGCATGTAGGATTAGAAAGATACCGGAAATACGGGATTCGGTGTAAGCGTTCTCTTGTTGGAGGTAGGAGAGGACGTCGGGGTTAGAGCGAGAGTCATCGCGGAGCCAATAGTAGTTGTCCACTCTCACATCCCCAAACATCTCCATCTTATGCTCCACCTTCTTCGCCATCGGAGGCCTCTGCTTCTCACTCTCACTCTCGCTCATCCTCAACCTCGCCGCCTCTGAGTCTGATGACGTTGCCGCTCGGGCGCTAAAGGCTACAGAGGCACCAATTGACGACGCCACTACTGGGAGGTACACAAACTGAAGCAAGTTTCCAACGCTCACACCGCCTCTGTCTCTGCGACTGTGACTGTACTGCAGCGTGTGCGTACGCAATCTCATCACCGTCCTCATCTTTCGTATATATACACAAATAGTAACCAACGCTAACAATATCCAATCATCATCTAATACCATTTTTTTCTTTTTGTTTTCAATGGATTTCTTTCTACCAAAAATTAATTATATTAATCCTGCCTCTCTTTCCACCTTCTCAAACCCAATCAAATAAACGATTAATTGCCTTGCTTAATCCAATTATCATCTATGCTAGTTGCAACCATGATTTTTCACTCTCGAAAATGTATTTGTAAGCTTTTTTTTTGTAAGAATAATGATGGGCATTCTTCTCCAGCTTGATTTTCAGAGCGCCTCAGCATTTAAAGGCTGGACACCTTGAATTTGTGGTGGTGAATGAGAGAACAAAAACAGACTGCAAGTCTATCCGCTTATTGTCATTTCACTGGACTCCCCAATGTTTGGGCCATTTTTAAAAAATAAGAAGGTAAGTAAGATAGCGTATTTCTTTCACCTTTATTTTGCCCAGGTTGATTTTACCGTGCATTAATTTTAATGAAAAATCATACATACCAAGTCGAATGGTTCATCCATGACCAAAAACCAACTAATTCAAACCTTAGCAATGGATCAGCAATTTCATAGAACACGGTTCTCCACAGTAAGATGGCTAATCAATTGGCTGATTACAATCATACCACTTCAAAAGCTTAATAATAAAATAAAACAATCACTTATCTAATGTGAATATCTAACTACTGTAATATATTCTAATGAAAATAATCTCAACCTCAAAAAATTGAGGTGACGAACAAAAGGTAAGTTCTGAATCAAAATGCGACCCATTAGACATAACATAGGCATAAATATTCAATAACAACATCCTAGTTGTAACTTGGGCATTGCTGCCTAGAATACAATAGACATGAATTTCAATGCAGACCAAACAAGAAACATAACAACAAAATGTAACGGACATGGATTAAGAATTGAATAACAATTAGCAACCTAATAAGTAATACACAAACCCATGAATGCCAAGTTGTCTATAGAAGAAGCCAGATGAGATGGAAAACCTCCAAGCTACGCTTGGCTACGCTCCGGCGGTGTGTATAGAAGGGAGATCCACCAGACAAGGACACCATATTCAAGGGGCTCTTCTCTGTTAAAGACAACAGTAGTACTCTCAACACCTATACCAAGACTTAAAATGATTATACAAATGACGCAGGGAAGCAATCACTCCAAATGATCATAAGAAATAAGGCACTCCTGTCCTGGGTCCTCTCATCTGATTGTTCTCCTCTGTTTCAGTGAAGAACTTCACCTCTCTCTCCTGTTTCATTTTGAGCAAACACACCATTACCAAAAATGTTGAAGCAACCATGAATAACTATCTCAATACTTACCCTTTGCATGCAGCTCCAATAATTATAAACAAACATGCATGCAGCAGATACAAATCTCCATACAAAAAAATACCCTAAAAGGAAAAAGCTCTCAAACCAAAACGAAGAGACCACAGAGCAATATAACAAAACTAAAATCAATAAATGCCCCAAAATAAGCCATCAAAACTAATACACAGTTAAATATGCATATATTGAAAATGGTGGAAAGATAGCCTAATTAAACGTCAGACAAGTCTAATTCTGAATTTTCCAATAATCATTGAAAGAAAGCAGTAGGAGAGAGCTCATATTTACCATATTGTCGTTAAAACTCAAAATAGAAGCTACATTCCCACATCGATAACAGTAATTTGGTGCAGACCAGACCTGCAAAATTCAGGAACCTAACTACTCAATCAAACATTTACAATGTTTACAAACAAAACTAATATATGAAGTTAAGAATCTCACAGTTACAAGGCCTTTATCTTGAAACATGTATTTAAGACCTTCTTGAACAAGTTGGTGAGCTCGACAAACCAGATCAAGGTTATTTATGTGGTTGAACTGCAGAAAAGAAAATTCTTAAGCTTTTGCATGTGAGTGTGTGAGAGAGAGATAGCAAGAGAGAGTGAACAAGTAGAAATGAAGCCTAATTAATTTGAAATCGGATCTTATTACCTCAGAAGTGACTCTGGAACCAAAAAGCCAACCTGCACCGCGTGGACTTACTGCCCATGTTTCAATATCTTCAGGATCACTCCACATGAGATCACAAAACGGCCCCTCGTGTGGAATTTCACAATTTCGCTCAATGACCCTAATCTGTCACAGGAAAAAGTTTGTACAATGATGACGATGCTGGGAATGGGAAATGATAATTCATCAAATGGTAGCACTATCATCATCATGGGCATTTGAATAGCAGCAACTACGTTTTTTAAGAAAAAACCACTTCCTTGAAAACAGGGTCATAGACATGTAACTCAGAAGGGAAAGTATGAACTGAATGATCCAGAATCCAACATTTTAAGAATAAGTGTTTCTATCAATCATTTAACACATAAAACTATACAATCTAAGACATTGTTAACGATATCCAATACAGAATTGTAGCTGAAGCAACATGCATGAAAAACATAAGTACATAAACATATCAACCAAGTTTTACATGCAAATCAAGAAGGGGTTACCTGATCAATTGTTCGGATGTCAGGAGAAAGTCCACCATGGACACACAGCACCTGGGATGACAAAACAAATAAAAATATTTACGATCACAAGCAATAAAAGTTAAAAATATACATGCACATAAAAGATGGAGATATGAGACAAATGAATGCCAATTTTATATATATATATAGAGAGAGAGAGAGAGAGGGAGAGAGAGAAGGTTTACAGTTCCATCGATAATTGCTGATAGTGTCAGATAGTCAAAAACATCTGTACAGTACCGCCATGCATTAGCATTCCCGTACTTCCTCTGGCATTCATCATAAAAACCATACACCTAGAACAGATAGAAATTAGTAATTAACATCAATCAGACGACAACCCCAGTAACATAAGTTCACACAGAGACAGTTAAATGCCACTAGCTGAGGCAACCCCTAATCAGGTCACTCCACTGAGCAGTAGGAACCAAATAAGAAACACGCACCCAGACCTCCAACATATCCTGGAAACCAGAAAAAGAACATCCCCAGCCTCGAGTCTGAGTAAAGATCATCCAATGGTGCGAGCATTGCTACTCAGACCAAGGGATGCGAAAAGTCAAACCAAGGGATGCGCTCCTGCGTTCCCTAATAGACTGATGACAATAATACCCAACAGTATGTCTGAGTTTGAACATTTTCATAAAAGTTGTCAATTCATTTTCATCATATTTGTTTTTTTACCTTTTTGTTAGTAAATTTTTACTTAAAATTGACCAAAAAACAAATTTTACTCAGAAAAAGAAAAACAAAGTGTACCCAGTTCATGCATAATGCAATGAGAAATGGAAAGAACAAACAAGAGAGACGTAAAGAAACAAAAATACTATTAAATAGAAAGCCAAATTGATGGCCACTAATAAGAGATCAAAGAAAAATGGACTTTTAACAGCTGAAATGTATCTTCTTAAATCTTAAAACTTAAAGGTCCTACCACATCTCTCCCTCCCATAAACACCGCAATATCAGACTGCTCTCAAATTATATATTTTATATATATATATATATACACACACACATATTTCCCTAAAATAAGATCAAGAATTTATATAATCAGATGTAAGTTATTTCTTAAACCAATTTTATGCACCAAGAAGTTCCCAAAGTACTTCTAGAAACAAAAAATTATGACTTCTTTCTCAAAACCCAACAATGCTAGCAAGAATGAAAAGTACTTTCTGATTTTGAGAAAAGAACAACAGCATGGAAACTCTCATCTCAATTGTAATACAGGCATATATAATTTGTCAATTCTAAAATATCATTCAACCTAATATAAATCATACCTGAGTAAGTTGTCTGCTTTCATGATTACCACGCAAAAGGGTAATATTAGCTGGATATCTAACCAATTGAAATAAACATATATTAGCTTCTTAAAGGAAAATATAAATATCACATCAAACTGGAGACTGTCAACCAAGAGAAGAAAAGAAAAAGCAATCTCCTGATGGAGTCAATTACTTAAGCTTTCTAATTGTTTTAATAGGAAACAAAATAACATTAAAGATAAATAGATAATACAAAAGATGTGCACTAGATCAAATATCTAGAGTGCTCTCAAACAATAACAATAACAACAGTTTTTTTATATAAAACAAAAATAACATTAAAGAGAAAGAAATAATACAAAAAAATGAGAAGATGTCCACTGGATCAAAGATCTAGAGAACTCTAAAATAGCACCAACAACCTTAAGACATTAAAGAACCAGGAAAGACACATAGGCCACCAATAAACAGCTGCATACCAACTCTAAAAAAATTGAGAAAAAAAATGGAAGACCCATTCCTAAACACTGAAGAGAATGAAGACCAAAAGCAAACAACAGTCCACCTCCTCACCCTTCAGATTGTCAAATATTCACCTATTCCAGTCCATCCATATTATCTAAGAAATAGCTGTCACCGCACCTCATCTCAGAGCCATAATCTTCATCCTCCCCGACCAAAAGACTAAAGCCTCTTGCAAAATAAATCCCCACTTAGCTGTGATAAGGTTTGTGCAGAAAACAGGAATAGGGGACCTACCTCTTCTACTCCCATAAACACCACAATGTCTTGCTGCTCTCCAATTATATATAAATATACTATATATATATATATTAAAACGCTTTCTTGAAATAAGATCAGGATTTATATCATGTAAATCAATTATCAACTCTCTCTCTCTCTTTTCGCATGCAACTTTTACAATTGACTCCATTATATTACGCGCCCATTGCATGAACTTCTCATTATCAATAATAATCAGGGATATAGTTACTAATAACATTCAAATAGTGATATCAGGATCTATAAAAAGTATGATGCCAAGAAATACTAAGGGCTACTTTGGAAAGGTGAATAGGTTTTAGAATACAAAGTCTACTAAGAGAGTAAAAGGGTCTTCTAATGGATGTTTTAGAAAACAAGCACCACTCCTGGTACTCATCTCTCCAGTAATATCTAATTATGTTTTTAAAGATTTTTTAAGTCTTACTCAGTATAAAGATTTTCCCATATTTTGAGCAATATCACATTGGAGTGACATCAGTCCCCTACTAACATATCAAGGGTGCAATTAACTTTAAAGGCATAAAAATATAGTCCATGATTACAAGAGGCAAAAAACAGCAAAGCAGAGAGTGTGATTGAAATACTGTTTTGAAAAGCATGTGCATGACCACAGTTAACAAACGACCTTATAAAAACACATTCTTCCTACAAAAAGTCAAAGATATATGTACCTCGCCTTAAGAAGCAAAAGGATAGTGAAAACTTCTAGGCTATTGTAACCTCGATCAACAAAATCACCCTGCCAATAATTCAGGAATAGTAAGCAACCCCAGAAAACAAACAAATGGAATATAATGATGACATGTAGAGCTGTAATCAAAACTTGACAATGAAAAGTAAAAAGCATACCATGAATATGTAATTTGTCTCTGGTACATGGCCTCCAGTCTGGAAAAGTTTCATTAGGTCGTGGAACTGGCCATGAATATCACCACAAACTGTGACCGGACTGTTCACAGGTTGCACATTGGACTCCTCAATAAGAATCTCTTTTACCTGCAATAGTTACAGTGAAAAACAAGTTATAAACCTCCTCAGAGAAGGAAAACCTGAAATTGTTCATTGGAGTATTCGTATGTCTTCACAAACAGACGATCATCGCCAAGCAATGGTATAGACAATCACAAATGGGAAAGATAATAATAATTATAATCCAACATAAAATCAAAAATTCTCAATAGACCTCCAAACTAAGCATTTCAGGGGCATGGGTCTCCATAGCCAAACCTACAATAGTTTATAACCGTTCAATATTGTGTTACGGGATGTAACATGCTCTCTGCATAGAAGAAACAATTGTATGCAGAAACTAGGGGAAAAATTATTTCTTTCTATTTTTAAAAAAGGTATTGAACCTTGAAGCCCATCCGCCTATTAGCAACTCGAGCTCAATCAACACTCGTGCTCAAAAATCATTTGTGGACAGATATTGACCTAGAAAGTTTCATTTAGTATTCTTACAAGGCATAATTTTGAGAAAACTATATAGTACCAAAACAGAAATGGAATATCCAATTTGTTCGAGGAACCAAACATGTCAGAAAAGGCCAATAGTGGAGAAAATGATACCAAAACCAAATTGAATTTGAATTTAACACACATATAGAAACATGTCTGCAAAAACCCTAGATGTATAGGAAAGAAACAAATAAAGATACGGACGTATTCGCATAGGAGTTGAAGCTCGTCCTCCAACAGATGCTGCCCTTCCTTCACCTTCGAGATCCACTGGTCCAAATCCATCTCTCTTCTTCTTCCTTCTCTCTGTTTAGGGTTTTCAGCAACAAACCCAAACGAGAGACGACGACTACGAAATTACAGAAGCAGCGGGTAGTGTGATGCCAATTACGCAATTACGAAACAAACGGATGGGATCTGCCCCCTTTTTTTTTCTTTTTTTCGAATGTTTCCCAAAAAAGGCCAAGCACACCGCTTATATATGCTCTTTTCTTTCTTTTTTCTTTTTTTGGTTTTTAGTTTTTTGCTTGTGTTGAATTGTTTTTTGTCCCTTTCAACTTTTTTTTCTTCATACAACAACTATACTGTATTTCAAAAAAGTTTCATTTGATTTGTAAAACAACTATGAAAATATTCTCAATGTGTTGAAACAATTGTGATTGATATATAATAATTTGATTTTAGAGCATTTCTCAAAGAGACAATACTCAAATTTAGAGACAATACTCAAAAATCAAACTGATGTTTACTTATGGGTTATAACCACTCATTGAGTGTTTTATTTTAAATTTAATTAAAATAGATAATGGTACCATTAGTACAATTATCATAAATGACGAGATTGATTCTCAAGATTATATCTCTTATCATTATATTTTTTAAAGTAATTTTCACATTCTTATTTTCTATTCAATTGAGTGCTCCTTCATTTTTTTTAACGGTTGAGTAAATTAAGATGTAATCAATTGACAAACACTCTTATTTTCTCTTAGATTGAGTACTACCGGGGGGCAGAGTCACATTAGGGACTTGAGGGGTCTCAGGGGCCTCCTGCAATTTTTCATTACATTCCTTACTTGCATATGTATATGCAAATTATACCATTTAAAAAAAAATCTTAAACCTTATTTTACTTATTTTTTTCTAATTATCTAGTAACATGTCACTTTAACTAAATATGTAATAAAAATCTGAATACATGAGTATTTATTTTGTATACTTTTGGGATACTCAAAATAGAAGATACCACTATTACTTTTAGAAAATGAATAACATATATGCATATAAAATCTCTCACCCATTTTCATTGCCATTATATTGAATTTTGTTGCTATTATGATTGTTTATAGAAAGTGTCTCGCTTAATATAAACTTTTTAATCTAAAATATAATCAAAATATTGATTTCCTTTCGACTGAAAAACACCATAATTGCTTCAATTTTTTTAACTATTGAGTAAATTAACACATAATAACAAAAAAACAAAAAAAAAAAACAAACCAACAAATTAAGGAGAGGACAAGTAAAAAAGTTGAATGTGAAAATCACACATATATATATATATATGAATGATAACAAATATTTAAAACCCATGATAAATTAATTAATGTTAGAGAAAAAAATATTAATTTATTTATATAAAAATAATATCTTCCATTATCCTTATATTTGTGTATATATATATATAGAAAAAATTTCACTTTTGTTTTGAGAAGAAGGCAAAATTATAATATATAAACTTTTAAGAAAAATATTAAAAATAGACAGGCTCAAAAGCTTTTTAATATTCCTATATTAAAAAAAAAGCTTAAATCAATCTATTTGGTTTGCTGGCCTGCCAACAGGCTAGTTTTGGTTACAAGAGAAAGAGGACTCAAAAAGAAAAGAAGAAACAAAAATTGGGAATAAAGGCATCATGGGAGAGGAGCCGGAGACGGTGGGCTCATCGTCTTCAGCCATAGACTCCTCGAATATTGGGTTTCAGGTACCGACATATAGCTGTAGGGGTTTCTGCGGACTTAGAATGCGATTTCTCGTTTTAGTGATATGTTGGTATTTGAATGCAGCTTTTGAAGAAGCACGGCTGGACACAAGGAACGGGTCTTGGTGCAACCCAGCAGGTATGTATTTTTCGATTCGTCTTGATACTTGCTGTATTGCTTCTTGGAAGTAGGATATGGAATGGAAATATTGGTGGAAGACTGGAACTTTCGTATGAATAAACTTAATTCGCTGTTCATGGTCATGGGTCTAATGTTACCACTACCACTCCTCTTAACAACCAAACAATTAATACTGATTGATTTATCGTTTTTCCGATATCTTTGTCCAAGTGTTTTAACCAGATTTTATTCCACAAGCCGCTTGAAATGCATGCCCTTACTAGGGTTAATAATTCACTTTTAAATATATGATGCATATATTTGTTTGGTCAACATGTGATGCATATTAATTATTCAGAAACTGCTCTGCCTCTACAAAGGGCTTGTTTGGTGCCCAGGATTGGTTTAGTCTTAAAATTCAATGTCTATTGAAAGTAGAGTGAATCATTTTCATTTTGAGGAATGAAAGGGGATTGGACTTGAAGGGAACTTACCCTTTCTAATCCCACCATTTTGTGTGTATTGGATTGGATAACTTTCCCTCATGAGCAATCCATCTTCTACCTTCACCTTGAACAAAAATTTTCCATTTTTTCCTTCAATATAATTTGAATATGGTGTGTTATCCAATCCAACCCAATCCTATCCTAGGCACCAACGAGCCCTAAGAGTCTGAGACCGCGCTATATCTATCACCCACCAAAAAAATATTCAGGCTTTTAATGGCTCTTACGTTTAAAAACTACTTGAAAAGCAGACCACACAAGGAAAAATATCATAGAGAGGAGCATAATACAGCTAGATGAACATAGGCTAGGATATTGACTTAACATTTAGACTTGGGATTCTTTGGGATCTCATTCAAGAGAAATAAGCATCACCAATTGCTCTTGGATGATTGCTTGCAAACATCTTACATACCTCAAGAAATTTTATTTACTGGCATGCATGGGTTGTGATCTACAAAAAACAGTAGTTATGCTTCCATGCATGAAAATTTCTAGAGTCCTATATGGTAAATCCAGAATAACAAGTAGAGCCTACTAATTAAATCTAAACCTGGACCATCACCCCAAGAACCCTCTATTAGGATGCTCTAAGCTAGTTCTGGGAGTCTTGTCAAGTTACCCTGCTATCTCTTGAATCAGCTTTGCTTTTCGCTAGTAACAACGGTACTTTTGCATCAACTTGATTTTCTTTTCCAAGTTGGAATGTTATAAACTATGTAGTTATATGTTATATAGATATAGATACCCGTGTGTGTTTCTGTGTTCGTACTTTGCCCATAAAAAAATTGAGTTAGCTTATCATGTCAACAGGGTAGGCTAGATCCTGTTCAAGCTTACTTGAAGGACAATAAACGAGGCTTAGGAGCAGATACATCAAGAAATAAGTTCTTGCCAGTTTCTGACAATTCATCTTCTAGTGGAAAGTATGAAAAGGTTAGCTTCATTGGTGTGCTGATTTGTTCCTAAACTTCATCTTTTTTCTGGCTGATAATTAAATATGCGCAATAAATCCTTAAAAAAGGCATAGGCTATAGGAATTAGAAGAGTAGTTTTTTAATCCATTGTAGGAGAACTGTACATAAGCAATTGAAACAAAGCATATTCTTTGTTGAAATGTGTATACCCCAGGATTTAATCGCTTCGAAAGCTGGCAGAGTACTCTCTCATTTTTTGTTTTCACTTATCTTTAGAATAATAACTTCATGCATTTGGTTCAGGAGGAAGAAGATATGGGAAAGGGCTTGATGTCTTCAAGTTGTTCACCTTCATCAACTGCCATTAGCTCCTCCAATATAGGCTTTCAAGTATTCCTTCATTGTCTTTGTATATGGTTTCAGTGTTATTTCTTCCTTTGCTCCGGTCATGTATTGATTGTCTTGTGACCGGTTATTGCAGCTTTTGAAGAAACATGGTTGGAAAGAAGGAACTGGTCTTGGGATTTCTGAACAGGTTAATTTATTAGTATCTTTCTGCTTTTTTCCCGCCTTTTTTCTTCTTTACAAAACAATCACATCATAAACTTTGAATCAATTCATCTTTGTTTGTTTCTGTGAGCTTTGTTTACTGTTGACTCACATTTTCTTGGATTCCTGACCTTCAATGTAGTAGTGTTCTGAGCAGTTATATATATTGACACGTGACTTCTTTATTTGTGTGGATTGCTTTCTCAAGTAGAATGAAAATAACTGTTTGAAGCTAACTAAATATTTCAATTCTGTTGATATAATGTATGAGCTTCTAAAAATGTAGTCAGTTAACAATACACAATTATATTTAATTGTATGTACTTGTATAATTTTTTTTACTTACAGCTGCACCTTGTTTCCATTAGGGAATAAAAAGGTTACATTCTAGTAGTAAATGTGTGTGCAAGGTAAATTCTATCCAAGTTAATCGAAGCCTTTTACGCTAATTCACTGTACCAACATGGTCGTGGTTGATCAATAGATGAGATTCATATCAAAGTTACAAGCAAGACTGCTTGCATTTTTGAATATCACCTGGTTCATTATATTATAAGGTACAGGAAACACATTGATGCATTGAAATGGGGTTTATTTTTTCCTGAAGTGTGTGCTAAGTCCTACTAGTTCTGTTAGACTGAATGTCTGACTAGTTAATTTATTCTGTAACAGGGAAGGTTGGAGCCTGTACAAACATACTTGAAGAAAAATAAAAGGGGCCTGGGAGCAGATAAATTACAGAAGGCACTAAAGCCCCCTGATTCTACTGCCTTGAAGCGGAAAAATGAACAGGTGAGCTCATTTCATATTTAGAAAAAATTCAAAAACCCAATTCCTTGTTTGGTTTTTTCCTCAACTCATTTTCTGCCAAGCACATAGGAAGTCCGAGGCAATAGAAATTAATCAATGAGAAGAAATGTTTTTGGAATTATTGAAAGCGAAAGGGGAGCGCCTTGTTTTCTTGCTTATGCCAATGTGTTGGATCAATGATTTAGACAAAGCATACATACAAGGAAGAGAGAAGTTAAGTTGTCAATTATAACTGGCCAGTGTATTGAACTACTAATTATCTGCTCTTTTTAGATAAAAGAAATTTAAGTTTGTTCTTTCTTTGTTTATTTGTGTGTAGAAAAGGGAAATAAAATATTGGTTCTAAGATCTCTTGTTTGTACCTTGTACCCGTGTGAAATATCCATGAAAACTATGAACACTTGGGGTTAACTTAACTAAATTTTTGGTAAGAAGGCTAGCTATGAACACTTGGGGTCAACTTAACTAAATTTTCATTTCTTAAAATTTATATAAATTTCATCTAGAATGTGAACAACCAATGGAAGGGATGAAGAGATGAGCGATAACACGAAACATGGCAATAATACCTGTCCATGTGAGAAGCATGTGC
This sequence comes from Oemleria cerasiformis, assembly GCA_037349345.1. Taxonomy (NCBI): domain Eukaryota; kingdom Viridiplantae; phylum Streptophyta; class Magnoliopsida; order Rosales; family Rosaceae; genus Oemleria; species Oemleria cerasiformis. The sequence goes on from JAZGTL010000031.1 coordinate 12,670,897, forward strand.
TTGTTCCGTTAAGTAATTTGACATGTCCTTAAATTGCTATGGGTATCAAACTATAGGGTTTAAAACTCTTCAAATTCAAAATATAGGGGCAAAAGTGAGAAACTGGCCAAACATCCAGAAGTAATTAACTTCCTATGTTTAATTATTCTGTTATTTCCTCGGTATATATTTTCATAAATATGAATGTCTAGAACTGGCCTGCATATCAGTTATATATAACGATCCTATTTGGCTTTCAGGAGTTGCATACAAGAAAATGCAAGGGAGTCTCGAAGAAGATGAAAAAAATGCAGCAGTTAGAGAAAAGACTGCAGGAGAGGGAATTTGAGCGTGCTTTTTTCAGGGAGTTTTGGCCGGATAACATTTGATGGAAGAATAGCTAATCTATACTCATCATGACTTTGTTACACCCTTGAATCTCATTTTTTCGGTTTTGTACAGAGATTTAGCTCTCCGTTAATTGTTTCTTGTATGGTAGATGCTTGTATTTTGGGTAAATAATGCAGAAGTGTTGTCACTATGGTATATCTGTACACACTGCATTGCTTTCTTTAATGGAAAAAATTCAGTTAGCCAATTCACGTTTCCCTTTGACTTTGTTTATTGCTGGGGTTTATCACAGATTAATGGAATTGGTTGTGAAATCCGTATTCCATACCCTTTTGCATTAATTCTACTATTAATAATAACTAAATTCATCTGGAAGAGAATTTCCAGAAAAAATAAATAAATAAACCGGGAAAACCGGGACTGGTGTATATATACAAGGAAGGACCAGTACCAATTGAACTGGAAATGGATCCGATCCACTTGAGCATTTCGAAATTGACGGCACTGAAGTGAAGATGTTTATGATTTCTTTTTCTTGTTATCATCAGGTTTAATGAGCTGAACAGGAGCTGCTGGTATCCTAACCCACCATTCTCTAATCCGCCGCACCCACCTGTCACTACTTTCTTTCCTGTATGGCATTTCCCTTGTAAAAGCCTCCATAAATACTATCAATAGTACGTATCTCACAGGCGCAAACGCAAGCACTGCTGCCATGAAAACCAGTACTAGAGCAATCCTGTCCGTTGCCTGCATGCAGTTGGACCAATTTTCACATGTAAAACATTGGTAGAATGGTAGGAGAGAAATTTTAAGTTCAAATGCCCAATTCCTTATTTCATGTTCAATCTGTTGATGCAACCTTTCGGAAATTCTTCTAACAATACTACAAAGGATGTATGAGAGCTGAAGGATATTGCTTCTTATGGTAGGGGAAAAAACAGTTAAACTGGCTGTAAATTCTACCCCCTTGAGCTTAACCACAGGTTTATTCCCAAAGAAAAATGCACTTACAAGTTACAACTATCCATACCCCATCTGTACCAGTTTTTCTTTAAGGTAACCGCTAACTTGGCATGGCTTTCAAACGTACCTGTGGAAGAACAGCAAACATTAGAGCTCTTATCTTCAGGAGAACAATATTCCCAGCTCGAAGTAATGCTTCAACTTGAGTGATGGCTTCTTGCAGTGTAAGCAGCTGCTCTACTGCGTTTCGGTTATGAGGAGGTGTTATTCTGAATGGTTCTAATGGAGATCTCCATTTATTAAATAGCCTGCACCAGAGCATAACAACTGCCAAGAATACGAAAATTGTTGGCAATATATATCTGATCCAACCCCTGTACATCAAAATTGACATTAAATTACCTCTGTGCATCCAAGGCGATATATGTATATATTTTTTATGGGACCATCGCTAATATTTTCCCTTTCGAGACATATGGAAAACAAAACAAGACTAGTACATCAAAATTTCCGTGGTGAATCTACATATTCAGCAGATCAACACCAGGAACCATAACTCCTCTTTATTTGCAGCACCAAATTGAGAGGACAATGCATTGATAAAGTAGAATTTCTCTGAAGCGATTAACAGATGAACCTAGGTCCTCTATTTCCATCGCTAAACTTAGAGGGCCAGTTAAGCCAGACTGTAAAGTCCCTGTGGGGCTCACATCTGGCAGTCCAGGTTTAACAGCCAGTTCTCCATTTGTAATGTAAAGGGAGAGGAGTGTTTTCCCAGTAACCTAGGGCAAGGCATGGATACTCCAGTCAAGACAAGTTACCTCAGTATAAAGATGCAGGTCAAGATCAGAAACGCTGTAGATTTATAAGGGTATTCCCATGATGCCAAAAGTTGAACACGGTTAGCTACTTCAATAACTGGAAACAGTAGTTCCTACAAGTAAAAACAATTATCTTCACGCATCAAAACATGTAAAACTAAACGTTTGAGCTCTACAAACATTATATCTTCAGGAAGAAAATCATGAAGCCATGCATTTTATAAGGAATAAAACTACAGGGTGTCAAGAAACTGAATGGTAAGATCAGATTTAGCAGGAAGAATAGATTTCACTGCTAAATCAAGATCAGATTAGGAGCTCCAAGCCAAAAGAAGGCAGAAATCCCTTCATCTTTCCTCATCTATGAAGAACAATAAAAATATAATCTCTCACATCTATGTGCTTTTTGTTTCTCTCTGATATTACTACTAAGCATTAAAAGAATGGCAAGATATACATTGGCTGGGAAAAGCCAACTTAACAAGTAAAGTTGAATAATAACCTTCATTATTGCAACGTTTGTATCAATTCCATCCACCTTCACCTGTTCCACAGTTGCCTGTGCCGCTTCAGCTCTCCCAGTGTCCATTAGTGACTGTTTTACTGCCATTTCCAAGGGATTAATCTCACCAACACAAACATCTCCAACTATTATTGCTTCTCCATCAAGATTTACTTCCTTTTGTAATATGAAGCCTAGTTGAGTAAGTGCTATAAGTGAAACTGGGGAAAGTTTTGGTTTCCGTTTTGCATGAGGACTCCCAGATACATCATGTTGGGCTGCACTGGAGTTCAAAAGAACCAACCGACTTGACAAAGTTTTCAAAATCAAGTCTCCCCTTGGAAGATTTTCAGCAAGGTTAAAAGCAAGTAAGGTTTTATAATGGGATGAAAAGAAGTGGAAGGCTTCTCTAACTGCACGATATCGAAAGATGCCTAGAATAGCTCTTCCCAGTACTTCGGATTTCTTAATCTCTTTAAGATTGTTTTTCCGAATAAACCTGTGTGCATGCAAGATCTCAAGACAGATATCTAACCAATAGTCCCGGCGAGAATTGCCTTTGAACTCAGGAAACTCCAAATAAACTGGCTCTGCTCTGTGAATAAATTATGAAGAATATGAGAAGAAAAAAAGGATGAGTCACCTAATGATCATAGTAAACAAGCAGCATACAGTCTTTATGGGTTATATAACATACACAGATGTTGATTTGTACATAATGGCTTTGTCGAAAAGACGAGCACCCAGTGGCCCCGTGAATTCAGGTTTTATGACCTGCTTCATATCTGTTGCCAGATCGTACCTAACAGCTTTTTCATACAAACCAACTCCCAATGATTCAAAGTACAGCGCAGAATTTGTCAGCGTCAATCGCCCTAGATAAACAGAGATTGGATGAATAACACTTTCCAGGTTTATATAAACCGTGTCTCTGTTTGTGTGTGTGTGTGTGAGAGAGAGAGAGAGAGAGAGAGACTGCCATAATTGAAATCATGATCTGAATTAGCCAGAGTAGTTTTAAAAAGTGTTTGGGAAAAAGAACATAAAACATATGAAAAAATATTAACCATTTAAAAAGTAGGCAACGATTGTACTTTGTATGATGCAGAGTTGACGTTATAGTTTTAAGCAGCCAATCCAGTACCATAGATTTCAATTACTGTAAAGCAGAAATGCCAAATAAGTTGACAGCAGGGACTTTTTAAACACAAAACTGAAGTTCATGAAACAATTAGTCAAAGAAAAAAGAGAGAGAGGGAAAGGGCGGGAGGGAGGGAGGGAGAGAGTTAACAGGCCAAAGTTCTGGTGGAGGGAGGTGGCATGCTAACTTTTTCTAAAAAAAGATTACTAATATACCTGGTGTCAGATAATTACAGACATAAAAGTAAAAAATGGTGGGATACCTCAATCAGAATAAAAGGATCTGATGATTACAATGTAATAAGACATGTTTGTTTTCCAGTAGAGGAAGTAAGTGAATGAGATAAGGCCACATGAAGCAAATCATCAAACTGATGGTTTGACAAACCTGACAGCTATTTATTAGCAGGACTGACCTCTAAATGGGGGACAGTAATTCAAATGGTTGGGGAAAGCATTCCTTATCTGAATATGGTGGGCATCCCACCAAAAAAAAAAAAGGAGCATAGACTCAAACACAACTATTCGTGTCTAAGAATTCTATTAGCTCTAAATTTTGTGGTTTAAAAAACTAAATTTACTTGATGCAAGAAGATATTGATACACCTCCGGGAATACAATCACTTACCAGGCCACATAGATATACCAATGTGTTGCAGCACTGGTTGAGTGGGAACGGTACCATCAACATCCAGGACAATTTCTCCCTCCAGGAGCTGAAGGCTTCCAATGGAAGAGGTTAATGCATTTTTGGAAGCCTTAATAACCCTGCAGAAGAGCCATTAATTAATAGATGAAAAAACATGATCAACTGATGTTTATAACATTAAGAATATAAGGATAGCACAAAACACGAAGACACAATAACAGAAGGCACAGGATTTTAGGTATATCTGATGAAGAGTAGATAGTCCACATCTCGCACCCAACACACCATAGACATTTTTCACCAGATTTCACAACCATTGCCACTGGGACTGATGAGTCCATATGTACTCAGAGGAGGGAGAATACAATTATTTACAATCAAGCGCAAGAACACCATCACAAAAGTAGTTCTCAACAGCACCACCATCCCCCACCCCCGCGCGTATGCGCAGCTCTCCCTAGCTTATTTTTTTATTTTCGGTTGCTGTTCCTTAGCTGGACAGCAACACTTTTATTCTCCCTCTGGGATTTAACCTAAATCTAATCAAAGCTCAAATTATCATAGAGGAGAAATGGAGAATGCTTTTCTTACGAACGAAGTATACACCATTTTCATATCATCAAAATGATTGCACCACATGATATGCATCATTTTGTTTAAACATATTGCATGTACAGTGATGTTTGGAATTAAGGATTTATACATATGGACTATTCAAGCTACAAGTATTTGGGGTAACAATTTCACTACAAAAACTAAATGGAAGTCACACGAATAATAGAAATCAAGGACTAAAATAATACTTGTCGAGGGATCGTATGTATTTTTCATATACAAGGAAATGAAGTCGCTGGCCAGAAGAACTTGTGAGTGCATCATAGAGATTGTGGACAGTTATTATATCTGCAACAGCAGGACATACAGGAGCTATTCGTGCAAAGGCCTCTGGCCCAACAGTTTTCTTATCATCAACCTGAAAGAGATATAAAACAAAAGTTCTTTTGAAGTAGCAACTAAAATGAGTGAATACTTTTAACTAACCCATTATATGCACATGGTTATAATGTGCTACTTGCAGATAAAGAAACAAGGCAACTGATGAAAAAAACAGGAACCTGCACAGCCATATTCGTAGAACTTGAATAAAAAAACGACCAGCCATCTTCGTCATCTACTCCCTGGTTACTGCAAGAGGCAGTTTCCTGCACGAAATAGAAGACAAAACTTAGGAAACTACACTTCAGAGTTTCTGACTAATTATTGGGAAACAAAACACCTTTATTATCTTAAATAACGCAGAGGGGCTGCCTCACTTTGTCTTGTGGTCTCTCAACACTGGGCGACTCCCATGCAAGCATCATATCAAATGTAATGCGACGGAACTCCTTGTCACTCAAATAATCTGGGCGACTACTCACCAAATGGAGTGCTTGGTATGAGCAAAATTCCAAAAAATTCCTAGCATAAGTAAAAAGTTCCTTAACACTCTCGGGTAGCTGTGTGTCAAAATGATGCTGTAATTCTTCAGTAGGGACTTGAAGAATCCTGCAGCAGATTTCCATAACAGTTAGGGAGAGTATATTCAAAGGGACATGGGTAAATAGTTGTATAAAGATGTCACCAGTGGATCATGGTTAGACTATAAACCAACATGAAACAGTCCACGTTCATTATCTTAAGGAAATGTATGGAATTCATTAATGTAATGTTTTGCATTTGATGACGATGACTGATAAAAATGACAATGGTAGCATAATAAAGCAAAAGGAAGAGTAGCTTCTGAACAACAGTGTTGTGGAAGCATAACCTAACATTACTTTTGATAAGTGAGCTGCAATCCAGCATACAGGGACCTCAATATTAAGGAGGAGGTATTCAGATATGAATTTGTAATATCCTAGCATCATAACTAAAGCATATGTATATAAATGTACTTATGTATGAATCCCAGCATTCTGAAATCAACGCAAATGTATTAATTAAATCTTTATAGCCGTATTTTATTTATTTGCAATTGGAAACATAAAAATAAAATAAACCTAAATGCAGTGCTGGTTCTTACACTTAGAGCGTAGCACAAAATGAAAAACAACACTTAGGCGTGGCCCAAATAACATCTATATATGCGCATCAATGGAATGGAGGAAATGTTTGTTCGTCGATCTAATAGAGAAGAAAATGAATATCCAAAGCAACAGATAAAGATATATGATAAAAGTAGAGACGTGCATATAGATAGATATGAGAAAACAAAGGGAGGGAGGGAGGGAGAAAGAGAATGACTTGGAGCATCGAGAGACGACGGAATTTGCCAAAGGAGAGAGCTGAGGAATGGGTTTTGGAGGGTTGACAGCGGAGGAAGGGGAGTGCTCATCTCCACTGGAATTGCTTCGCCTGAAAAGGGATTTCAGCGACTTTCCATGGCTTTTGGTCAAGAAACCTTCCAACATTCCCAACTTGACATTCTCCATTTCAGGGATCCCTTTCTTTCTCTGCTTATCTTCTCTTTCTCTTCTTCATCGTCTTTTTCTTCTCATCTATACTTCTATACTATACACATTCCCTATCCCATCTCACCCTTTTTCCCAGCATCTGATCCTTCTTTTTCCTTCCTTCTCAGGGTTTTGAAAACAAAAACAGAAAATGTAACCAAAGTTTGGGACCTTGGGTTCGTCCATCGACGTAGTTCGGACGCTCTGCTAAAAGCTGGTAATTAAATGTAGGGCTGTTAAGTCATTTTACAAAAAAGTAAGAAGATTTGGGCTGAAAGTTGAGCATAGGCCCAACTCTGTAGAATGGACAGCTACAATTCTACAATCTCGTCCGGTTGGTTTAATGTTGACTATTTGACTATCCTCATCACTGCAAATGATATTGCTGCTGTGCTGGCAGAGAAGCGACGAGGAGAAGAGAAGAGAAGATGGGTCAAGTTCAAAGCGAGGCAGCAACAGTGGACGTGGATCAACAACAGCAAGGCAACCCTGTCTCCTCTACAACTTCCCCCTCCTCTTCTTCTGTGGACTCTCTTATTGCCGGTACCTCTCTCTCCGATTTCCGATTCCAATCTCCGTCTGTCATTTGTTAACTGTTTGATGTGTAATCAGTTTCGATTTCTGATTGTGCTTTGATATTAAAGGGTAAATTTTGTGTCTTTTTCCCCTTAAATCGCAATCCTTATTTGTGGGAATGTCTTTTGCAGAATTTATTGTGATGGTTTGATTTCTTTATTATAATCTAAATCTCTTGAAGCTAAAAGTGTTTCCTTTCGTTCTTATACGAATACGGCTTATAATTAGTTAGTATACATCCTCTGTCCAAATCCTTCCTTAGTTAAAAAGTAAAATGTAAGTGCCTGTTTTCATGGTTAATTCATACCATGCAGAGATGTGGTGCTCCAATTCCAAATTTCCAAATTCCAATACTGCACTTCTCAAAATTTGCGGCAAATTTAGTCACTAGAACCCCTCCTTTATATGTATAAAATGTAGCTCAGCCTTCACTCTTCAGGAAACTTGCCTCTTAGATTAATATCTTGCACCAGAAGAAACCTCAAGTCCCCAAATTTAAGCATTAAAAGAATCTTACTTATTATTTACAAGATCCACCCTTTGCATGATTTGTGATTATTGATTAAAAAGAGGTGCATCTTTACTTTCATTTAACATAAAGGGCTTTTGCCCACGCTGGTAGGGTTAGAGAAAGTTTCTTCAATTGGCCTCTACTCTCCTTTCTAGTGTTTTACTTTGAGAGACCACTATGTTAGGTTAGAGTGTTTGAGCTACACCTACATTATATATACGGTATCAAGTTCGAATCCTTTAATTTCTGGGGCACTTGTTTCTTTCATCTGCTGGTTACTACATTTGACAATACTTGACATTCCTGCCATGTTGCGCATTTACAGAAGCTGCAGCATATGGCAACGATGGGAATGAGGTTGGTCCATTATTATTACAAAATTGTTTCTGTTGAAGGTTTCTTATCTTAACAATTTCATTCATGTATTTTTTTTTATTGGACATTTATTTCACAAAAGCATGTTTCCTTTTTCATTACGATTAGCAATTAAAAGATTCGAACTATGTTGCAGTCTCTTGAGGCCAAGGCTCAGAAGGCACTGGAATGCCCTTGCATAGCTGACTTAAGAAGTGGCCCGTGTGGGATTCAGTTTTCAGAGGCGTTTCTCTGTTATCTTAAGAGTACGGTGGATGAAAAGGTAATGTCCAACTATATTGTACATTATTTCGTGGTTCCTTGGTGAGCAAATATGCACAATTATCAACTCTTTATTGATACCGTGATGGCATATAATTCCGATACTGACTATGTAATATTACTAGTTTCAAGTCCCTGTATATGTAACAGAATACCATACTATAAAATATGGCAGATTTATCAACACTTTTTTACCTACTAATGTTATGTAACATGTAACAGAATATTTCATAACTAGAAGTTAACATCAGGACAGGAGAAAGGAGGGTAAACTGAAGTGCCTCAAATTGGAGTTGGTAACTTGGTACTAACATATGCTTTTGGTCTAAAAACTATTAGTATTGACCTGAATTTCTAGTCTGTCTGCTTGTAAGTTATCTGAAAGTGGAAAATGCATCTACAAAATTTTGAGTGATGACGTTTTTCATATTTCGCTCTCTTCTTCCCTTCAGCCAAATGACAAATTCTAGAAATTTGATCTTTGCCAATTCTGATTATGGTTGTAAAGAACATGCTATTACATGGTTACTTACTATGTTGGTCTTTTTCATGGTTGACTGTCACCATTGCCATTTGGATGCTTTTTTGTGGTCGGTTATTACAATTCGGATGGTTTTAAGTTGGAAATATGTCATATTTCTAATAACTATTCTACAGAATCATTTAATTCAGCCCGAGCAATTAACATAAAGTTTTATCATAAAAAAATAAATAGCATAACTTGAAGTTTTGTTTTTTCCTTGTAGGGATCAGACTGTGTGCATCCATTTGTAGTTTTGCAGAAGTGTATTAAAGCTAATCCTGATGCCTTTTCTAAAGAAATTTTAGAAGAAGATGAAGTTGGGAAAGAGGAAAAGCTGAAGCAGGAGTACAAAATCATCCCCCCCGCATGGTCCAGGGAATCTCAAAGTCCAAAATCTAAGCTTTAGGAGAAAGATCTAAACTTCATTTTTTTTCTCTCTCATAACAAACAGTAACCATTGACCCTTTCTTTTTATTATCAATGGAGTTGGCCTTTTACTTACCGAAGACGCACGAGCAGTTTTGTGTTGGTTGTAAAATGCTCGAGCATTTTTCCACAAATGTATTATTTGAATCTGATTAGAAGAAAGAATCTGAAAGTTGAATCTGATTAGTTTGGTGTATGGAGTGTACTTGCTCTAGTGAAAACATGTCGAAATTCTTTCCTTGATGTATTGGTAAAAAAGTATTTATAGCGGTTGAATTAAGAGAAAACGGAGAGCATTTTAATCACAGGTGCATAATGGACCGGAATTCTATATTTTCCAAAGAATAAAAGGTTGTAGGCAGAAAAGAAAAAGCCCTGCTCCGTGCGGCAAGCGAAGTGAGTAGAAGGGACTTGCTCATGGCTTTTGCTTTTGCGACTTGCTTTTCTTCCCAACTGCAAGTGCTTCCCCATGGCCCCTGCGACACTACCCAATTCTTATTTCCATCATCTAATCGTGGTCTCACAATCCCGAGCAGACCTCTCAGTCTGACGCTCAGAACAAGTAGACCCTTTTCCGTTGTATCAGCAGCGGCGGCGAAGAGTAATTCTAATTCGAATTCGGGTTCTAGTCGTAACAAAACCAGTAAAGCAGAAGTAGAAGAAGCAGTGGAAGGGGTGGAAGAGGATCTGCCGTGGATTCAGGAGAAGGCTTTGGACCTTGTCGAGTTTACTGGCTCCGTCACTCAGGCCATTCCTGGACCCAGAGTGGGCACCAGCTCTCTCCCTTGGATTTTGGCTCTTCCTCTAGCCTACGCGGGTCTCACTTTCGTCATTGCCTTTGTCAAGACCGTCAAGAAGTTTTCTTCCCCTCGACATAAACGCAAGAAACTGGTCTGCTCTATTCTTGTTTTTGTTTTTGTTTTGTTCTTCTCCTGTTCCCTTTCTTTTCAATTTCAATTGGTTTAGGGTTTATGAATGAATGGTTTTTAAATATGGCATCGACAAAAGAAACTGCTTTAGGAGGAGGAATCTTATTGATTGTCTAGTTACAGGTCAATAAAAATGCTATGCTATGCAAATCAATAGACGACTTGTTTTACAATGGTGCGGATAAAGCCTTACCCGATGCCTTGAATCAAATTGTGCAAAAGGTGACATTTTGACTCAAACCTATGCAATTCTTATCTCTTGGTCTCCTCATGTGTTTGTAATTTGTAAGCCAACTACTCTGCACCACCAATGCATGTATGTATACTGTATAGCGTTTCTTACATTGATAAATTGTCTCTAAAATATCCAATGATTACTGTGTCCTTCTCAAATTGTCATTTTCATCTGTGTCATGTAACAACATCTAATTGATCTTTTATTTTGATTTTACCGCTAATTAATGTTCCAGACTGGTTTTGGCATGGAGGAAATTTTGCGAAAGTACATTCGGTATACATTGAATGAAAAGCCATTCAACCCAAGCATAGTTTCCGTCTTAATTCAGCTCAGAAAAGCTTCCATGTTCAATGATTCTCAGGTTGCTGAGATTCTAAATGAAATTTCAAGAAGAATTGTACGAGACAAAGGTAACTATCTCATTGAACAATTACTCTCATTCTTGCCTGGTTTAATTACAAAGTATTGCCTTTTTCCTTCCGATGAGGACGTGTTGGGAAATTATATGACTACCTCCTACCTGTGAGTTACAAAAGATGGATGCTTCTAGTGAGTCAGAACTTAGAACTGTTGCTCCTTCTAATATGACTCTTTGGTTGTGTTTGTTGTTGTTCTTCATCTTGTTAGCGTAGTGTTGTTATTTCATCCGTGTATGTTCATGAGAATTTGGGACATACCTTCCAAAACTTTGCTTGTAGATACTGACAACTTGTTTGTACTTTCAGGCCCAGTAGTAATGGATGTTTCAGGCTATACTGAAAAGGGTTTCAAGAGAAAACTAGCTGTTCAAGCTCTTTTTGGAAAGGTTTTCTATCTGTCAGAGGTAAGGAACTCAACATTCAAAATGATGACTTTGACCAACACCTTGTATGCTTGAGTTTTTCTCACCCTCCTTTTCTTTTTTGCTTTTTTGTCATTGGTTCTTACATATAGAGTCATAAGATACTCGTATGGCAATCTTTCTAATTATGATTTTGCTGTCAGCCATGGTCAAAAACTACCTTATGATAAGAAGAACAAAAATATGCATTTATTTTGTTTAGGTTTCCAAACAAGTTCTTACCAGTTATCCCATCCTCATGAAATTTTGCGTGCAAAGGGCTATGGCCCCATTTCTATTTCATATGAGGGGCTGTCCATATGTACCCACTGGATGCAAGAATTTTTGCCCTGCCTTGATGCAATGTTCCTTGGAATGGTCAAACAACTCATACATTATCTAATTGGGGCCCTAAATCGCAGATATGGTTAAGTTTCTCTATTGTGGACACGAACATGAATGTCATGCTGGTATAATAGCTTAAAAGATTCTGAATTTTGAAATGAAAACGTGATGTGAGTAAGGGTCCGACATGGAAATTTTATTGAACTTAATTTTTGCGTCAGTGATTCTGTAGAACTCCCCAATTCTGCCTTTTTTTGGATCATCACTAAAATAGCATTGATATTTGAGGCATTTTATGATGAGTTCTTTGTTACATCTTGTTCATTTTGTACTAGTTTACCTTTAGCATGTTACTAATCTTCATGGGAGATTTGCAGCTGCCAGAGTTCTGTTCGAGGGATAGCTCCTTGATTGTGAAAGAAATATTTGGTGTTACAGAGTAGGCCTCTATCCCCAATTTTCAGCTCTTATTAACTCTTGTAACAGAATGAGGGAAAAAAAGATAAATGATTTGGATGCTCATGATTAATATTTTTTTCTTCTCCTCTTGTTTCCAGTGAAGATGCAGAGAAATTACGGATACATACGCTCTCTGAAGCTGGAGATATAGATTCGTTAGAAAAGATGGTTGATGTTTCAGAATCAGATGATGCTGGCCAGGGAGGTCCTTGATTCGAATGCACCATATGCACGGAGTTGGGCAGAGAAAAAACAGTTTGGCCATATAAGCGTAAATGTCTTTTATTTTTGGATCATGTGGATTGTGGAATCAAAATTTTGGGTTGTGCTTGTACCTCAGTTCAAATTGTGTCACATAAAGTTTGTATTAACTTCACCTTTAAATAGGATAATATTTTATTGGATAAATTACATAAAAATACTCAAATTATAAGGGTCATTTTAAGTTCATACTTCAATTATGAAATTTTTTATTTAGGTACTCAAACTATCAAAACACAATATCTAGGTACTCACTGTTAACAATCTGTTAAAAAAATATGTTAAGTGCATAAGTAGCACTCATGGGGTTCTTTTTTATGTTGACATGGGCAACATGTAGAAAAAAATAATAATAAAAAATTGATATATTAAAAATAATTAATAAATTTTGAAAATAAATTATAAAACAAACTTATTAAAAAAAAAACTCCAACCTCTCACACTGTTCATCTTGGGGAAGAGAAAAATAAGAGATGAGAGAAAAGTCCCAGTTTGTTGCGATTATCACTTCTATAATCATAGGATCTCGTTTGAGCTTAGGAATTGTCTGGTTTGGTTGTTGGAGTCTAGGGATTCCCAAAGGTTGTGTCTTGGTCTCCAGCTGCGTTCTATCAGTTGCGATGAGGATTAGATTGGGTTTTCCTTTCGTTGGTTTTCGAAAGGATGTGTGGCTCATAGGAAGCGGATTTTTGGGAGAAGTGATCGAGTCGATCATTGCAATGGAGCTAGTAAGTGTTCGTTTGAGGATTGGGTTCTCTGGTGTGGGTTCTGGTTTTGATGGCATCGCGTTGGGAGCGATTCGCTCCTATGCTGCGATCGCCTATTGGCTTTTTGGATTTAGTTGGGGTCTCCGTTTCGATGTTTTCGAGAGGAAGGGTGGATTATCCTGAGCTAGGTTTTGGATGGATTGTTCGATTCAATCATTGCAATAGGGCTAGCAGGAGTTCGATTGAGGTTTGGGCTTCTCTATTTTGGATTTGGGATTTGATGGCGTATAGGGCTCATATGTTCTCTTGCTGAATTCACTCGGATGTGAAATGGAAAAAATTGGGAATTTCTCTTTGAAGGTTTCAAGTAGAAGTAAGACTCTTTTAGATCAGGTTTTTGGGAGTGGTGAGCGACGGTCTCTCCCAACTCAGTCCCAACCCTTCAACCCCTCACACCGTTCACAAACACCACCTTCTATGAGCTTTTCGGCATACCCGAGTTCAATTCCATGACCCAAATCAAGCAAGCGTATGAGCAGCTGGCCTGGAGGCGAGAGGGACGGTGGTGTCTGTGGTGGTGACCTTCAAGAAGTTGCGAAACGGCGAATGACTGAGTCGTTTGTGGTGGTGACCTTGAAGAAGTTGTGATTCTTGAATCGCTCGAGCCGACTCACATTCTTGGGTGTGATTCGATCAACCTAGTAATCGTAGAACTCGAGACCACCGCAGATGAGCAAGTCCTCTAATTCTGGGACTGAAAACGAGAGCTTTGAGAATAGAGAAGGGGATCTGGTCCAGCATGTTCCGCTCAGGTTGGATATCCACCGATGTTTTGAAAACGGTGGCTTCTCGACGTAGGACGTTCACATTGGACCAGTTCATGTTGTATTGCTGGTTCAATTTGGGTGGTGGCTTTTCAGTTTTGGCTTTTGGGTGGGATCGATGAGGCGAAGAGGGGAGGGAAAGGGTTATCGGGGAAGAAGATTGGGTTTTTTATAAATTTTGATTTTTTTTAATTTCTAATTTTTGATATTTTAACAAATAAATATATATCCTATATTTTATTAATTTTTTGGTCTAGGTGGACTTCTTATCATAAAATAATTGACTAAAAATTCCACATAAGGATTGACTAACAGTTTACTGACAGAATGTAGTTAATTGATATGTTTTGATAGTTTGAGTACCTAGATGAAATTTTTCATAATTGATGTATGAATTTGAAATGACCCATATAATTTGGATATTTTTATGTGGTTTATTCTATTTTATTTATTCTTGGAAATTACTGGCATTTTTTGGATTTCTAGTAATATACGTTATGTGATGTGCTGTGATTTAAAAGCTCGTTGATCGATGTTTGGCACACGGTCTGTGGTGTGCGTGTGCTGTGACAAGCTTGAGATCGTCTTCTCGACCATGGCATGGCAATGCACACGCTGTTGTACTGTCGTTCACATCCCTCTAGAGTCTAGACAAGGTCCTGCACTCCACAGTTCAATTTGGATTCTTCATAGACGAATCGCTGATGAATGTTTATCCCAACTCATTATTTGGAAATGACCGCAAACCTCAAAGTGCAAAATGTGTTCGCAAAAGACTTTTGGTAAAAGCACATCTTATGAGCGAAAGTGCTTTATACAAAAGCATTTTCTTTGTCTTTGTTTTTGTTTATGTGTAAGTGGAAATTAACTGCTACCAAAATACCGAGTACCAACCCAACCAACCAAGCAACAAATGGCGGAAATTTCAAGGGGTAACAAGAAGATTGGACTGGAGCGCTTGCTTTTGCCTTGCTTGACGTACTAACAACAACAAGCCTCCCTCCTCCTTCACCTTATACGGAGTAGTAAGTCCAAGCCTGCTAAGTCTGTTTAAATCTAGAGAGCAGAGACTTGAAGATGACGATTCAGCTGCAATCCCAAGTTTCAAGACTTTCATCATCTTCATCTTGGTCAATCCCAATTGACATTCCAAAACCCTTGAATGGGCTATGGAGAATACGAATACCATCAGGAGGAAATGGAATACGATGTGAGGCGGTGGCGGGTAAGACCCAAATGGGGCCTTACACGGGGAGAGACCCAAATGTGAAGAAGGCGGGATGGTTGAGGCAGAAAGCCCCACAGGGAAACAAGTATGAGGAGGTAAAGGAGACGTTGTCCCGTTTGAATCTAAAGACGGTGTGCGAGGAGGCCCAATGCCCAAACATCGGCGAGTGTTGGAATGGAGGTGGCGATGGCATTTCTACTGCCACCATCATGCTTCTTGGGGACACCTGCACCCGCGGCTGCCGATTCTGTGCAGTCAAGACTAGTCGAAATCCTCCACCTCCCGATCCCATGGAACCTCTCAACACTGCCAACGCCATTGCCAGCTGGGGTGTCGATTATATTGTTTTAACTAGTGTCGATCGCGATGACCTGCCTGATGGTGGAAGCCAACATTTTGCTCTCACCGTCCAAGCCCTCAAGGTACTAACTTCACATAATTCACTCCTACAATCATACTAATAAT
The DNA here is from genome assembly GCA_037349345.1 of Oemleria cerasiformis. NCBI lineage: Eukaryota > Viridiplantae > Streptophyta > Magnoliopsida > Rosales > Rosaceae > Oemleria > Oemleria cerasiformis. The sequence goes on from JAZGTL010000031.1 coordinate 12,686,745, forward strand.
ACTATTAACTTCCCTACCCTTCTCTTGCCACTGAATCTAGTAACATTATAAGCATTTCAGAGCCCTTAATTGTTATACAAAATTCAAACGAGTGACATTCTCTTTTTTGCGCTACTGTACTGCAGACTCTCAAGCCTGACATCATGGTTGAGTGTTTAACTTCCGATTTTCGTGGTGACTTGACCTCCGTAGATACTCTGTTATACTCCGGACTTGATGTCTTTGCACACAACGTTGAGACTGTAAAACGCCTCCAGCGAATTGTCAGAGATCCTCGTGCTGGGTCAGCTGCACTATCCATTATCTTTTCCTTCATTTTATTTCCAAGGACTATATATTTTGCTTACTTCTCTCATCAGCATCATGAATTTTTCCATTGTCCATTTCACTTATTTTTGAGTGTTCTATTTTCCTAATTTCCCTGTTGACATGGATACTAATTATCTTGATGATTCCTTGATGGGTAAATGTATATGCACATATATATATATATATATATATATATATATATATATATATATATCCATGTCCAATATACCAGGGCCAGCATAGATTATACACTTTCATTCACTTTACTGTCCTAACTAAGGGAAATTTCTTCTGGGTTAATAGTGCATACTAAATTTTGAGGTGATATACAGAAAAACATGTTCATTAAACCAAATTGATCTATGCACATGCCTATAAGCATGCATGTTTTAATGGGCACATGCTTATGAGAAAAGGCTTAAACTTATGTGTTTGCTCACACACAGAGAAATGGGGCTACTGGATGTCACTGTGTTGTAAAAGTTCCCTTTTTGATACTTAAACAGACTTATGAAGTTATTTCAAATGGAATGCATTGCTTACTCATCTATTTCCTTGCTCTGCTTAGCTTAGATTATTCATTTGCGAATAAGCAGACGGGTTTCGGGTTAAATGCGAAGTTACTACATTGGTGTTTGTACTTGGACCTCCAAATATTCCAAAGTTCCCACATGATATGAGTTCTCCATGTAGTTTTCATTTTTCGATAATGTCAACAAGTAACTTAGTTTAAGCAAATTATTTTAATCATCAGTCTTGGTTTTTTGACCCGTTAGGTCTGCACATTTTGATGATAACACCACATCCCTTCTGAAACTCACAAATTTTCTTTACTTGTAAAGATTCGTGTAAGACTGCTTTGCTGTCCATGTCAAACCAATTGATGCGTACTTGCGGACCTCTAGTTGAATAATTAGTGAAATTGAGTTGTCCCATGTTTGCACCAAACCAAATTTGATTTGATGATATTCTCGTATCTTAACCATTGATTTTATTTTTGGAAAAATAAAGGCAGAGATAGACCACATTAACCACTTTGAAAAGCATTGATATGGAGAAGAACCTGTCCAGGCACTCAGAATCTATCCACCTGCTTTGTGCCTCTTTGTATTTATGCTTTCATTCATTGTAACTTCTCTTTGTATTTAGGGGTAAAAGTTCCGATACTGGGGTAGTTAACTTAGTACATCATTTGGTTTTTTGGGTTGATTCTTCTCGTTCTAAAATTGTGCCCACCTCTGATTCTTGAAATTATCATATTTAATCTGGTTATGCAGGTATGAGCAGAGCTTATCTGTTTTAAAACATGCAAAACAAAGCAAGAAGGGGATGATAACAAAAACTTCTATAATGTTGGGGCTGGGAGAATCGGAAGATGAGTTGAAGGAAGCCATGGCTAATTTAAGGGCTGTAGATGTTGATATATTGACACTTGGACAGTATTTACAGGTTTGTTTATATGCATAGCTTTATGTACTTAGCTTTTAGTGCTTCATGGAAATAAATTGGAACTTATTGGAAGACTGGTTCCATTTCATTTGAGTGTCCAAGATTGGACCCAAGGGTTTCACAGTCTAACTCTTGTTGTGTACTTGAAGTGTGGCTGTAATCTGACCCTGTTTACTCATGGCAGTTTTCATTTCTATGCTTGACGCGATCCACTTTACTGTTTCTTTGGCAATCATCAAATGAGACTGAGTTCCTCCAGTATAATTTTGTGATAAAAATTTGATTTTTAATTGCTTAAATTGCTGCAGCCAACTCCATTACATTTGACTGTCAAAGAATATGTTACCCCTGAGAAATTCGATTTCTGGAAGGAATATGGGGAGTCCATTGGATTTCGTTATGTAGCCAGTGGGCCCTTGGTGAGATATTTATTAATGTCAGTTCTGTAGATCATGAGGATTATCTTTCATTACCATTTTTCGTTGAATGTCTGCCCTACTGTTACCATTCTTAATGAGAAATCTTTTGTACCTGTTCATATTTTCAGGTCCGGTCCTCATATCGGGCAGGGGAGCTGTTTGTCAAGACGATGGTCAGGGAAAGGGCTAACAGCTCTACGAGCAGCATATTTCAGTAACTTGTGGACTTTATATTGATGGAGGCTACCAAACCAAATCGACAAGAATTTGGTGGCATAAAGAATTGAAAATAGGGCAAACTTATAGTTGCACTGAGCCAATGACCTTCTGTTTTAGGATTTGAATTTTCTATGTCTGTTATACAAAATACTACAAATGTGTTTAGCATTCAAGTTAAAACACCGGAGATCATCATTTATTTTTCATTTCAATGTGAAGTGGAAGTACTGATGGTAAAAAATGACACGTTTCAATTCAGTTTACCAGAAGAAAGGGAGTAGTGTTATAGTTACTATTTACACCATGGATAATTACATCTTTGTGTGTGGTTAGTTCGCATTTCGTGCATCATGACCTCTGTATTTGCAATTGCATTTGCTTACAAATCGGTATCATATGAATATCAAGAGCGAGTTTAAATAGTAACAAATTATTCCGTCCATCTGAACAAAGGAAATAAACTTAGAATTTGGACAAGAGTTAGTATTTATGTACTAATTATTATTTTGTTTGCATTTGTAAGGGCTTGGCTTCTCTGCCTATTTAAGTACTAATTCAGAGATTTCAATGTGTAAAATTTATCTTAATAATTGTAAATTTCTTCTTTCAATTACGAACTTTTAAATGCTAACCAGTTAGTCATTTAATACTACGTTAACAATTTATTTATGACTCGTAATAATACCAATTTAGCTTTCAAGTGCTAACTATTGTAGTTAGTCATTTGATACGGCTTTAACAGTTTATTTATTTTGAAGGAAAAAACAAACAATTTATTTATTTTAATTTATTTAATAATATTATATTATGAAGTGGGCAAAATATTATTTTTTTGGTCGAATCCGAATATTTGTTTTTTTTTTCTTAGAAGGTGGGCAGAAGTTAATAAACTGATTAGGCAGTATTGAGACGTTACTTTATTTCGGATATCATCAATATGTAATCCAATTCTAATATCACTCTTCTCCGTACAAGCCTTTCGGTGCTTTGGCTTTCCTCCTGTTTCTATAGACCACCACACTTCTTTTGGACTTCTCTCGTTTTTACTTCTGGCTTTTTCCCAGTTGGCGAATTTTTGAACTCCCAATTGATTCCTTCTCGTGGGCTATGCTTTCTGGTAAGAAATCTTGGATCTTTAGTTTTCATCTGATGCTGCCTTTCCTTTAATCAACTTGGCGATTATTGCCTTTGTTCCATATTATCCTTTTTATCTACTGTTAATGTTCTTTTTTTGATTGTGTGGGCAGCTATGTTGGTCAGTTTAACTATCATCTCCTAAGCTCTTTTTAATTCGTAGTGGTTAAGCCATTCGATTTGCATGCCTATATATATCCCTTACAATTCTGATTCAAATTTCAAAGTTGAATGAAAAGAGTCAAACATTTGCAATTTAGAAATGATTGGTAGAGTTTCATCGAATCAAATTAGTTAGAATTTAGAAATGAAACGGCATTTGCAATTTTCTTTGTTCGTCATCTTCAACCGAATGTTGAAGTTTTACATATTACTTTGTGATTTTTGTTTTTGCGTTTTTTTAATGAAAAGATAAGTTGGTCTTTCTAGTCTAGACCACCTTCATTTTTGTATTACATTTAATTACTTGGGGAGATTTTGATAGTTACTAGCATTGTTCTCATCATGACATTGTCACAGGCCTCATTAAACTGTCTTGGTACTGCTAAATTGCCCGTGGATTTGCTGGCTTCCGTTAGGCATTTCAGTTGTCAGGTATTTGAACTAGTGGATTAGCTAGAAAAAGGAAGAAAAAAAACCCCTCATTTCACTGAAAGAAGATGTGAAACTTGTGCCATAGCTACCATTAGTTCTAGAGAGAGAGAATGTATACTGCTTCCCTCATCGTTGTTCACTATATAATATTCTTTCTTGTGCAGACTTTGTTCATAATTTCTGCTTATATTCTGGCCCTTTTCATTTTCTTTTGCATATGACCTATTAGTCATTAGGTTTCCTGGTATGATTTGACAGTGATTTGTTAAGCTTTCACCTCCGCTTATCCTTTCTTCATTGCTATTTTCCTTTGGGAAGAGTTTCACACGGGTGCATCAAATTGTTTCTATTTATTTGCAGAATTTACATATGGAGTGATTTGTGAGAATTTTATGGGAGGTATAGAGGACAGTGAACCACCTTTGAAACGTGTTAAAGTTCCCTTGACTGAATCAAAGAACTCCTCAAAACACTCATCTACTACAGTTCCTGTTGCTTCCTCTTTGGGAGACTCGATGGCTAGGCCTCTACCCTCCCAAGAAGATGAAGCAACAATTGGTGCAAAAGGAGTCATCAAAAGGTCAGAATTTATCAAGGTTATAACCAGGGCAGTATACTCACTAGGTTATGATCGGACTGGAGCCATACTAGAGGAAGAATCTGGAATACCAATGTACTCGTCAGTGGTTAACCTGTTTATGCAGCAAGTGATGGATGGAAAATGGGATGACAGTGTGACCACTTTGCGTGCAATGGGTCTCGTAGATGAAAATACAATGAAATCAGCTTCGTTTCTGATATTCGAACAGAAATTCTTTGAGCTTTTAAAAAAGGAAGAAATGGTTGCTGCCTTATATACTCTACGGAATGAGATTGTGCCACTTCGCATTAATGTGAACCATGTACATGAACTTGCTGCCTGCCTCATTTCTCCTTTGCAGCATGTGCAACTTAAGCCTTCAAGTCAAGATACCGATGGTGCAAATACGCGATCAAAGATATTAGAGAAACTGCAGAAGTTGCTTCCTGCAGCACTCTTCATACCAGGAAATACGTTAGAACATCTGGTTGAACAGGCCCTTGATGTGCAACGAGATGCTTGTGTTTTCCATAACACTTTTGATAGTGATCTGTCTTTGTATTCAGACCATCAGTGTGGAAGAGACCGGATTCCATCTCAGACATCACAGGTTAGAATTGAATCTGTTCTGCATTTATGGATGCTTGCTTCTGATGCCTTTCATACCATCTATGTGTTTATTTTCTTCAGTTCACCTATGGCAGGATTGAATCTTGCATTTCTTCAGAATATTGGGATAATAGTCAGTCTGTTAAATGAGTAGTATGCCTATACCTTCAGGAAACATAGTTGAAAATTTTAAATTCGTTTCCCCCTTCTATATTCTGTAATATACTAATATTATGACGATTTCACACCATTCTGCGTATGTTTAGAATTTTCAGCATTATCACAATTATTGTTGAAGTCTACTTTTGGCTGATGCCTATGTTGCACTTGTATGAAACTATGTCATCATCATGATCATTGATAACGTTTTCTATAATTTGTTGAATACTTGGTTTCCATCTTCTGCTCAACTTGATCTGGTGATGCCCCATATCTTGTATGTCTCGAATTGGACTGAAAAATTGCTTATGTTTATAATATTTTTATTGTTTTAATGGGCTCCTTGTGCAATTTGAAATAATTCTGCTCATTTATTGTAACAGATACTGCATGGACATAGTGATGAAATATGGTTCTTACAATTTTCACATAATGGGAAATACTTGGCTTCTTCATCTAAAGATCATTCATCCATTATATGGGAGGTAACTGCCTTTTGAAAATTACTAAATGTTCTTTTTTACTAATTCCAGACAGCTTGTTACTTGTAGCATGAGGGGGAGTAAAATGCTGGCAAGGGCAAGTGATAATTGCTTATACCTAGTTTTATTTAATTTTTTATTTTCTTGGTCTGAATTGCTTATACCGAGTTTATACACATAGAAAACTTGCGATTCAACATTATGCAGAAGCTCACCAAAAAAATTGCATTTCTGTATCACTTTGACACCCATTAAGTTATTCTTATGCAGCTATACTATTCTATTGCTTGCAGTACGATAAAAAGTATTGAAACAGATTTTGGACTCCCTTGACTGAGTTTTCCATGCTTGAATTCTTACATGCTGAATAGAGACTGCATCTTCTCAAGCTCAAGCCTGACTAAATGAAAATAATGACCTTACCGGAGTCGGATTGGGAATGAGCTGTAGCCTTCCACAATCTTTCTGGTCTATAACGATTAGATTAGTTAATAAATTCCTTTGTAAATATAGAGCAAACTAACTTTTCTTGTTTTGATTCGAGTTTTTCTATATTAATTCACTGTCTGAGCTGAAGTTTCTCTGTTAATTACATATTACTGGCTTTGTCTCACTGCTTATTAAATATTTTTTGTCCAAGCGATGTGTTGAGAGACTATTTCTAATCACCAAAAAGAATAAGCATGTTCCATCTATTGATTACGAAACACTTAGGCATTAATCTGACGGGGCAAGCTGTGGTGGGCAACCTTGATTAATCCATAGGCTGATACGTCTTTGATATAATTCATAGTATTTACTCAAGTTATGAAGGTTTATCGGTTTTATCATTCAGCTTTGTGTTTTCTAGTCACTTAAGATATATTGTCATCGTTTAAAAAAAAATTAAGATATTTTACCTTTTCAGGTCAAAGGGGATGGCCAAGTGTCATTGAAACATGTATTGACTGGTCACCAGAAACCTGTGTTGACTGTTTCATGGAGTCCTGATGACCTCCAACTGCTGACATGCGGACTGGAGGAGGTCATTAGACGGTGGGAGATTGCTTCTGGAGAATGCCTCCATGTATATGAAAAAAATGGTGTTGGTCTTATTTCTTGCGGATGGTTTCCTGATGGTAGAGGGATAATTTCTGGCATGACTGACAAGAGTATCTCCTTGTGGGATTTGGATGGAATAGAGCTGGAATGTTGGAAAGGGCAGCAAACACTCAAGATTTCTGACATGGCTATAACTGATGATGGGAAGAGGATCATAAACATATGCAGAGAAACTGCAATATTATTACTTGACAGGGAGGCCAAGTTTGAAAGGCTGATTGAAGAAGATGAAGTGATTACTTCATTTTCATTATCAAAGGATAATAAGTTCCTGCTAGTCAACCTCATAAACCAAGAAATTCATCTTTGGAGCATAGAGAGTGATCCTAAGGTTGTTGCCAAGTACAAAGGTCACAAGCGTGCCCGATTTGTCATTAGATCTTGTTTTGGTGGATTTGAGCAAACCTTTATCGCTAGCGGGAGTGAGGATTCACAGGTACTTTTCCATGAACTAATTTCCTGACAAAAATAGGGCTGGTTGCCTGGTTAGGACAATGATTTTCCATGAAATAGGCATAATAGGAGCAATCCTTCCATTTTATTTCTTTAATTTCATTCCAGAATCCATTCTTATGTGAAGAATCAGAAATGAGTGAAGTTTCTATGAGAAACTTATTCCTATGGGATTTCAGTCAGGCATCAAATCTGTTTGTTAATTGGAAGATCCGCACTCTGCTAGACAATTGATTTGAAATTAAAAAATCAGTTTCTTTTTCTAATTTGTTCTTCTCTTTTTCCTTTTTTTTTTCTTTTTCTTTTGAGTGAAATTGTTTGGGTGTATGACAGACCAGGGAAACTTGTGCTGAAGTCTCTCTCTCTTTCACTTGTTCATTTAAATGCTTTAATGTGGTTGATGTTTTAAGACATCTTTGATTGACGTTGTAGGTTTGGTCTTTCTTGTTTCAGGTTTATATATGGCACAGAAGCTCTGGGGAGCTCCTATTGGCACTTCCTGGGCATTCTGGAGCTGTTAATTGCGTGAGCTGGAATCCTGTGAACCTTCATATGTTAGCTTCAGCTAGTGATGACCGTACAATTCGAGTATGGGGTTTGGATCATCTCAACTTGAGACGGAAAATCTCTCAAAGTCACAACAATGGCATTTCCCTTGCCCACTACTCTAATGGTAGAACTTGAAATGATTTCTCTACACGGTGCACTGGGGTTGCTGATTAGTTTTGTTGTTTAAAAGGTTTTAAATTTCTGCAGCTTAAATTATTTTTATCTGCTGGGTTTTTTATTCTTGGCATAGCAGGCAAAGGAGTTTCTGATGCTATCGTCTATTAATTATTACGTGCCAAATACAATACAAATGAATGAATGATTTAGTTCTGCTGTTAGCCTAGAGAACCTTTTTGCATCAGCCATGGATCGTGTTGATTGCACCTGTAGACTCTAGTAGTATTGTTATATACGCACTTGAACCTGTTGTAGTGTAGTAGTGTTTGCGTTTGGTGCCAATATGCAAGCCTAAACTAAAGTTTTTATATAATAATTAATAAGCGTAGGCAAGTAGTTACAATTAAAATTGAAAAGATAAAAATGCCTTTCCAAATTTTTCTCAACAAGAATGTTCCGCATTTAAAACTCTTTGTTATTGGAAAAAAAAATATGGGCTGAATGCCATTTACGGATGTCTGCTACTGCTAGTCACTTGACTCATTTTTCGCCATTTTCAAAACTCAAATTTGATAATTAATGGCATATATATATATATATTTTTTTTGGTTAAATCAAAATTGCATTAAGGGGCAAAGCCACCACAAAGGAGCCAAAGGGCTCTAACAGCAAGGCACCAAGGCCCAGAGCAAACCTCCAAAGAGGAACAAAACAACAACACTGGCAGCAAAGAACACCGCCAGAATCAAGCCTCCTACAAGGAAGAAACAAAGAAAAAAGATGAAGCTAGAAAAGACCAGGCCCATCATTTCAGGATACTTGCTCATTACATGATTCATTTCATCATTTGAAATATCCTAACTTAAAATTTCTTATTTACTAGTTAAGAGGAAAACCACCATAGGTAAAATGACTGTTATGACGGTATGCATAAATTGACCAGTTTCGTATTCTTCAGGATGGAAATTGGTTGGAAATCGACGTTATTTAAATGGTTGACGACTTGACAGGGAAAGAGACGGGTTAGGTATTTATGAATATAGAAAAGAAAAAAGGAAAAAGGGAAGAAGAAATATGCTGGATAATATTCTGTTGGCGAGGAGGATGGTGCATGTCAGTGTTGTCACGTGGGATTGTATTGTTATTTACTTTTTTGCCTTTTGAGAGCATGAGCACGAGGAGGAGGGTACAGCGGGTAAAAGAACACTGCTAGACTTGCTAGTTGCTAGTAGTGCTTGGTCAGTTGGTCATTGGTGTGTGATGTGTGTGTGATCGTCGTTATCACCAATTCCCCATCCACCGGTTTCCAAGTTGCCCACGGTTTTAACTTTTACCTTTACTTTTTAACTCTTTATCAAAGAAAAAGGGCCAATCAACTCGATGTGTGATTGTGGTTCTACCTCTACCCCTACCTCTACTGGTAAAGTTAGGAGTGTGTGTATCTTCTTCTTGTTTTGTATTTGTTTGTGTAGGTGGAGAGAGTGAAGGAAGGGAAGGTGTGGTGAGCAAAGCGTACAACCAGCTGCGGCACGAGGGCCGGTTTGGTAAGTTTTTTCGGTTGTGCGGGCGGCTCTTGCTTTACTCACTACTTCCTTTGTACTAACTCGCTCACTTAATTACTAATTGGTACCAAAGCAAATAGCTTGGGATTTTATATGCTTGAGTGATTGAGTTTCTCTCTCATTTTTCCAAGTGAAGGTGAAGCTGCTGAGTACGTGTGTGGGACTGGGAATCAATCAATTCGATCAATTCGAAATTTTGAAACACAAGATCTATTCATCGAAGATCTTGGACAATCAATCGATCGATCCAAGTGAAAGTGTGTGTTAATGGCCAACATAGACATAGAGGGAATAATGAAGGAGCTGCCCAACGATGGGCGTATCCCCAAGACGAAAATCGTGTGCACCTTGGGTCCCTCTTCCCGGTCGGTGGAGATGGTGGAGAAGCTGCTCAGGGCAGGCATGAACGTGGCCCGATTTAACTTCTCCCATGGGACCCACGAGTACCACCAGGAGACCCTCAACAATCTCCGCACTGCCATGCACAATACCCAGATCCTTTGCGCGGTCATGCTCGATACCAAGGTCTCTATCTCAATCCTAATCCTAATATATAGACTTCCTCCCCCTCATCTTTTATATAAATATATATATATATATATATATATATATATATATATTTATATCCTCTGTGACCGCAGCTAAATAAATATAAATAACTCGAGATAAACAAATCAAATACACCAATTAACCAACACCTAGCTTTGTCTGATTGTTTGTGTATTATTCAGGAAAGGATAGGATCAGCCTGAGTGTGGCTAAGGCTACTCTTCAGTCTTGTCTTGTGTTTGATTGTCCTATTAATAATACCATATCAAGTTATCAACTTTATTTTGGCCGCCTTCTTAGTTTTTGATAAATCATGTGCCTACTCCTATGGTGATGATCGGGTACTATGACCTATCACAGTAAATTATCTGAAAGTCAATTTAACCTTGTTTATTCACAAAGCTAAATTACTAGCTAGTTTCCTTCTTTAATTTTTTTAAGGTATCAATTCATTTTATTTTTGCTGTCTGTATCAGCTAATTCCAAACATTATAGCCTTGGCCTTCGGGTAGACTTGATGGCTGAGGTTGGGTGGATTGGGATATAGATTATGGCCGTCTGTCTCCCAGCCCTGCCAACTCTATGTTCCCCTCACTCATGGTTTTAAGGGTTGCATCTTGTATATGGTCCTTGGCACTGGCAGGGTCTGGTCCAGCTTTATCAGTTGATTAGGCTTCAGGCAGTGGATCTTCAATTTTACCTTTTTACGTCTGTCATATTCATGTTTAATATCAATTTGGATGGAATTGCATATTGTTGAATGCGCAGAAACACTTGGCTCTTCTATTTTACTTTGTTATGTATGTCTGATTCATCTTTAATATCAGTTTGGATGGAATTGCATATTGTTATGTGCGCATAAACACTTGGCTAAAATGATGTCATAGAGGTTTGAGAAAAGGATTTGGAACTATATTTTGCATGAAGCTTTTCCTCCTAAATAAATATATTATTCATGATACTAGACACTCAAATGTAGGCATCCTTAGTCCAGAGTTTAGATTCTGAGCCTCCACGGTTTCTGTGGTGCATCTTGTTGACTAATTTCAAAGTAAATTTTGTTCCATCTTTCTGAAACAATAACTGTTCATCGTTCATTATTAGAATTAAGTACTTTCTACAAGGTGAAGTTTGTTTCTGTACTAACTACTAAGACATATAATTGTTAGAATATTGAAAATGCGAGCCCACATCCAATAATAGCATTATTTGGAACAATGGTGGCAAACTTTATCACAGTATCGGTGTTTGAGATCCTAAGTTCAGATTCTCATAATTGCAACCTCCCAATACTGCTTGAATTCCACATGTTGGTCTAGTAGTGGAAATAGCCTACATGTGAGGGAAGTGTATTTTGTTGGATATAGTTTGATTGTTGATCCAGTTCCTAACATATTCTAACAATAATTTAAGAAAGTCTGGTCTACAAGGTCTCCCTGGGTATATTTATTGGTCATGACCATACTTTTTATAAGGTTCTGCAATTGCTTGTAATCTCAAAGTTAAGATAAGATGATTTTTCATTCCATTTTCATTTCATCTCTGTATTTTTGTTTAAAACACAAATTTCATCTCTTGATCATGCTTGCTGGACCAATTTCTTTTTTTTAAAACCGAGTGCATGTTACTCCCATTTCTTTCATACCAGGCTGATGCTTACAATCTTAATTTACTCTGATGAGATAGTGAAATTTGAATTCCGAGGACAATTTCATAATCTTTTTCGTAACATAAATAGACCTTCTCTTTTTGTTATGCTGCTTCTGAACATGTCCTACTTATGCTTGAAGTTCCTGCCACTAATTAGAACTGTTTAACCATGAAATTGCCTTTTCTTTTTGGCAGGGGCCTGAGATTCGGACTGGATTCCTCAAGGGTGGGAAACCTATTCAACTTAAGGAAGGGCAGGAAATCACCATTACTACTGATTATAGCATCAAGGGGGATCCGGAGATGATTTCAATGAGCTACAAGAAGCTGGCTGTGGACTTGAAGCCTAGAAATACCATTTTATGTGCAGATGGAACCATTACCCTCACTGTATTGTCTTGTGATCCAGCAGCTGGTACAGTTAGGTGCCGATGTGAGAACACTGCAATGTTGGGTGAGAGAAAAAATGTCAATCTTCCTGGTATTGTGGTGGATCTTCCCACACTGACGGAGAAGGATAAGGAAGATATTCTGGAATGGGGTGTTCCCAACAATATTGACATGATTGCTCTTTCATTCGTGCGCAAGGGATCAGATCTTATTAATGTCCGTAAAGTTCTTGGACCCCATGCCAAGCACATACAATTGATGTCAAAGGTATGCACTATAACCTCGCTTTAAATGTTTAGTCGTCCAAGCATGACCTGCAGTTTTTTTTTTGGGTTTTTCTATTTGGCTTGCAGTGTAGGTATGCCTTATGCATAATTAGTCAAACCTTGTTTATATAGAACCCAGCCAAAATCAGCATACATGAGTGGAATTGTGTGTGTTAGAATGAATTTTCAATTAGAAGCTTGTTTTTACATCAAATATAGTAGCCGGGTGAAAGTACAGATTCTGGATTTATTGTAGAATGGATATTGTTTTTGTTAGTTAACTAGTGAATTGTGTTTCCTGTGGTTTGTAAAGGTTGAGAACCAGGAAGGAGTTGTCAACTTTGATGAGATATTACGAGAGACTGATTCGTTCATGGTTGCCCGTGGTGATCTTGGTATGGAAATCCCAGTTGAGAAAATTTTCCTGGCGCAGAAAATGATGATATACAAGTGTAATCTTGTGGGCAAGCCTGTGGTCACTGCCACTCAAATGCTTGAATCCATGATCAAGTCTCCACGGCCAACCCGTGCTGAAGCTACAGATGTAGCTAATGCCGTCCTTGATGGCACTGATTGTGTCATGCTTAGTGGTGAGAGTGCAGCTGGGTCCTATCCGGAACTCGCTGTGAAGATCATGGCACGAATATGTATTGAGGCAGAATCTTCCCTTGATTATGGGGCTATCTTTAAGGAGATGATAAAGTCGACGCCACTTCCAATGAGCCCATTGGAGAGTCTTGCATCATCTGCTGTCCGAACAGCCAACAAGGCCAGAGCCAAACTAATTGTGGTGTTAACGCGGGGTGGGAGCACAGCCAAATTGGTGGCAAAGTACAGGCCAGCTGTTCCTATCCTGTCGGTGGTAGTTCCAGTTCTGACCACAGACTTTTTTGATTGGAGCTGCAGTGATGAGACTCCGGCAAGACATAGCCTTATCTACAGGGGGTTGATTCCTTTATTGGCTGAAGGATCGGCAAAAGCTACTGATGCAGAATCCACGGAGGTGATTCTGGAAGCTGCTCTCAAGTCAGCAACAAATAGGGGACTGTGCAGGCATGGTGATGCTGTGGTGGCACTTCATCGTATTGGAGTGGCCTCTGTTATTAAGATCTGCGTAGTAAAATAAGATGGAGGATGCAGATCGAATGGCAACATTTGAATGCGTCCTAAGGCAATGTGGCTGAGATAGAGTTGTGTTTTACTTTCTAGTATATCTATATATCTCTCTACTTTTATATTATGTTTTAGCCTTCGCAGAACTGAAAAGTGTTGTTATTTTTGTTTTCCCTAAGCTATGAAATATGGAGTTATTCTTGTCTTGATTTGCCCTGGACCCTGGTAATTGGTAATGGTAGACAAATAAGATTACATAAGATGATACCCTAGGTAGCTAGCTTGTACTATAATATTCCTGGTCGTGGTTGGTCATGTACCCTTGTAGTTTCTGAAATTAATTTTAGACGTGCATGAATAAAGGCTGTATTGTAAAGATCATGTCCTGCATAATTAAGAGTTATGACCGCTACCTTGCTGCGAAGTAAGACACGAGAAAAACTCAAAAAGACATTGAATGATCAAGTGCCAAGCTAACATGGAACGAGGACACCAAGTCAAGGCATGATATGTGGAGACAGCCAAGGAACATGGCTACCTTGAAAATTTATCGACTCAAATATAGTCTTTAACACCAAAATATCATGCAAGATCCCAAAAACAGAGGAATCCGACTCATGGTAAGAAACCTTTGTTTCATACCGTATTATTTACTTTTAGTTTGAGACCTTGTTTTAAGTACCGCAATATTAAAACCTAGATCTCATGAATCTTATTCTAGGATACATGTATGCCTTATAATTTGATAGTCCAAACTCGAAAATAAAATTAAAAAAATTACTTTTAAAATTCCAATTTTATTTGTTATAGTTCAAATTAATCATACAAGGGGAAAAACAAACTAAAAAAAATATCAAAATCTTTCTTCCGTCAATAATATTAAATGTTAAAATTCATGTAAACCTCATAATTCATAAAATCCAACTCGAAATTCTTAAGAAAAAAATTATATATATATTTTGAAACCTCAAATCTCATTGGGTATCTAGGTTGGGTATATCTACCAATTACCAAGAAAAAAAACTGCTAGAGTGTTGGCTTCAAGCCTACAATAAAACTCCACACCTACAATAAAACTCCCTAAAAAAAGAAAGTGTCATTAGAGTCTCCAATGCAAGATGTAAACTCGCCGAAATGAAAGTTTTACAATTTAGAATTCCATTTTTGTGGTCCAATATATTATATATGGATGGGAAAAGTGAGATGTGAATTGTACATATTGTGCGAAAATTGTGAAAAAAATTATAAATTTACAAGTTTTTGATATCTCCATTGTGGACCACAATATATTAAATCTTAGTATTATTTAATGAAAAATAGTGAGTTATTTAATACAAATGTATGCATTTAACACAACAGCTATGTATCTAACAGTCCAAATTTAAATTCATTTGAAATCAAGAGTTGAGATCCAACTAAAGATAGCTTCAGTTGAGGGCTATATACCTAGCAATAAAAAGAATTAATCTTAAGAGGAGTAACAGACCTACATCTCTTTCCCCCACTTACATCTTTTAATATGTTTTCTATTATATAATTAAATAAGTAGCAATCGATAAATTGTTGTCAATTGTTACAAAATATTTCTATGTCTTTATTTAATAGTTTGTTTGTTGTTGTTTTTATTTTATTTTATTCTATAAATTTGTATGAAATGTATAATTAAATTTTCTATAATTGTTTTATATATATAAAATTTCAAATGTATTTTGAGAATTCACTTAATACCCTAATAAAATCAAATGCATTTTGAGAATTTTATATTTCAGTATTTTGGAATTTCTCGAATAATTCACATTTTGAAATACCCTAATAAAAATGCCAAAAATCGTAAAAAATACATTTATATTTTTTAATTTATGTCCTTGCAATGGAAATGAAGGGTCCGAGTAAAAATGACTCCCCAAATCCAAATTGAGGGGTACCTCCGATGAATAATAAAACATAAAAAAACTGATAGATAATTGAGGGCCGACCCCGACCCCGACGAAAGAAGAGGAAAGCGGGGTGCTTTGCCCTTTTAGGTCTGATTGAGTGTGCGACTTTGTACTTCGAAAGATCTCCATCTCCACCTCCACTGAGCATCTTGACCTGTGTTTCAGCTGAGCTCGTAAGTCGACTTCTCCTTCTTCCCGTGATTTTTTTTCCTTAATTCCGGCGGATTGACTCTCGATCATTTTATTTTGTTTATATTTTAGTAGTAACGTAATAATTCGACGATTTCTTGAAGATTCCTAGTACCAGTGGTAGAACTGGCGATTTGTCCTTGTTGAATTCGATTTTTAAATGAAGAATTAACTTCTAATTCGAAACTATAAATATGCAGGCTGGTTGATCTGGTTATTTTTATGCCTCGTAATCTTTGTTTCACAATTAGAATTGGGATTGAAACCTCATCTGGAGCTGCTGCTGCTCATCTATCGTACTTGAGCGTGTCTTTTTGTCGTTCTCATCTTTTGCATTTCATAGCAATATCAAGAGTGATAATTGTAATTTTGCAAATCAAAAGGAAGAGGAAAAGAGAGATAGATAGAATATGCAGAAGAGTGGGAGTCTTTCCAAGAATAGTTTGAGAGTGACGGCGCCTCAGCAGTCTCTTAGGCGACTGGGATTGTGCTCCCAAATAGCTACTGCTACTGGGGGCCAACACTCCTCCCCAATTGTTTTCCCGGAGAAACAGAAACGACACAAGATCAAGGCTTCCAAAACTCCACCCACCCCTGCCTCTGCAGATGATCCCAACACAATTAAGACCTTCGACCACAGGATTGACATTCCAGCTTCTGCTACTGGGGATGAAAAGTCGAATTTGTTGGGTGATGTCGTCTTCTCCGGAAAAATAGTGTTGGACAAAAGAAAAACCAGCAGTATAGACACTTCTTCCTCTACTGATGCACAACAACAAACGTCCTCCCCTACTGATATTACCAACCAGGAAGCTGTTGATGCTAAGCTTACCAGCAAGGCTTTAATTTGGGGTTCTCACATGCTGCATCTTGACGATGTTATCTCCGTAAGCACTTCCTCCATCAATAGCTAAATCTTACAGCATCCACAAATCACAAGGTAGTCTTTCCTGTTTGGAGTGAAATAGGAAACGGTAATCTTGTTCTTTGCTTCCACAGGTTTCATACAATGTTGGTCTCAGACATTTCACCGTGCATTCTTATCCCTTAAAAAGGGGTTCTTGTGGCCTTTCTTGTTTTTTGAAACCTCGAAGAAGCCGCAAAGACTTTCGGTTCTTGGCTTCTAGCGTAGAAGAGGCAGTTCAGTGGGTTGGCGGGTTTGCGGATCAGCAGTGCTATGTTAATTGCTTGCCTCATCCGTTGTTATCTTCTAAGAAGCAGGCTTCTTCAGAATTACTTCCAATTGATACTCCCCCTGAATTAATTTTTAAATGTAAGAGTCCGCCAAAAATGCTTGTGATATTAAATCCACGATCTGGGCGTGGCCGTTCAAGTAAGGTTTTTCACAGCGTCGTTGAACCTATTTTTAAGGTATGATGTAATTCCTGTTACCTAAACCCTATCTGTTAACTCGAATGCACTTTGTCATTCAAGGAGTGGATTATATATATTTGATGGTTGCTACTCTTAAACTGACTACTGTATGTCACATATTGATGTAGCATAGCCCAATACTGCACATTGAATTTGGATTTTTTAATATTGAGGCCATCGTTGTTTTCCTGTTTGTTATTATTTTTCTGTTTCTAGTATGTTTAGGTGTACTTTCCTGGATCTAGCAAGAATCTCTGCTATAATCCTATCTCTTATACTGTATATCTTCTCTTCTCTCTAAAAGTCTTGTTCTGAACACCCTTTTATTTTCTACTTCAGGCATTCTGGTAATCATCTCCAGTTGATTTGAGAAGGTTTTATCTAACAAATTATTTGTGATAGAAAATGATACTCGTCAATATATGCATTTTTTAAATGCGATGGATATAAAATATGTGCAGAGAGAGAGGCTTTTATGGACAATGGACACTGTATTTGCACGTGTAATGTATTCAAAACGATTGTGATGTAAGGAAAAACCCATAGACGATTAGGCTAGTCTCATGAGTGTGGTTTAACCTCTACATATTATCTCAGAACAAACTTGAGGGAAATCGGATGTCTCATTAGTTCAGAAGTTTGGTGTTTATGACAAATGATAGCTCTGTAACTCTTTGGATCTTATTAGATGAATTGGTGGCAAAAATGTAAAGTAGGATTGTTTTAATTGTTCTATTTGGTTGGGGAAGTAAAGCTTAAGAAATTAAGGGACACGTGTACCTCAAATGTTTACGATAAAATTATATGAGTTGGCAAAATATTGTGATGAGAGTTACTTGGTATGGGGTTTATGATACGTGATAGAACTGCAGCTTTTAGTATCTTATTAGATGGATATGTGGCAAATAATGTATATGTAAGTTTGTTTTTCTTGTTCTGTTTGGTGTCGGAGTAAAGCTTAAGAAATATGTGAAATGTGCACCTAAATGTTTGATTAGAATGCCTAAATGCATGACTACTATGAGTGAGGCACTTGTGAAGAAATTACTGACCCTTAAGGCTCAATTTGTGTCTGAATTCTGCAATAATCTTGATATTACTCTTTCATGATTACCTCATTGATTGTATTGGCTTAATTCTTTAATGTTGATAGTACTCTTTCAGGTCTTCTTTCTGTATTCATATTCATATTGGAGCTGTAAACTATGACAGCTTGCAGGTTTCAAAGTGGAGGTAGTGAAAACAACATCTGCTGGTCATGCTAGGAAACTTGCCTCTAGTGTTGACATCAGCACTTGTCCTGATGGTACTATCATATTACATTGCTTATGTTTGGGTTTCCTCTTACATTCTTATTTTCTTTATCATCTTCACAGATTTTGTCCATTTTTAATATTTTCTTTTCAGGAATCATTTGTGTTGGGGGCGATGGAATTATTAACGAGGTAAATTGTTTGCCGCTTCGGCCTTCCTTAATCACCAAGTACTGTACAAATCTATGATTGTCCTTTTGCATATATTTTAAGTTTACTCCATGAACCTTGGATCTAAATTCTAATGGTGTAAGAATGGTTATTTATTTTAGGTAACTGAACTGTAATTACTGTACTCTCTCTCTCTCTCTCTCTCTCCCCGCTCGCCCTCTCTCTCTCTCTCAAGCCTTCCTATTTTTGGAGGCTTAATTGTCAGATTTGGGAAATAAGTTAAAAGAGAAGAAAGCAGCAGTGGCTGTATTTGGGCAATTGAAGAGTGAGTTAGTTGGAAGTGGCACATGAATTGGGGAATGAATTTTTGTTTTGGTAATGGATAACAAGGATTATGGATGGGTATTTTCACTGTGGTGCATTAGCATAGGAAGATGACTTTCTGGGTGAAGGGAGAGAACTAAACATGTGAGGATGATTTGACAAAGCTATTAGGCAAAATGACATTTATTGAAGATTGTTTCTGAATGGACCGATTGAAATCCAGTGTAGGTGGGACTGTGGACTTCAAAATATTGAAATTGCATAGTGCTCATATTGAGAAGCATGAAGAGAGTGCCAGAGAACGGCGGATTATTGGGAGGTAGGATTCTGGTGGGAAGTTGGTTTGTTATAAAAAAAGAAACGCTTTGGCAGCCTGGAGGGGGAGTTGACCTCAATGAACAGGGAGGGAATATAACCGTAGAAGATCATAATAACCTGGAGCAATTTGGAGATTGGACAGGCAAGTTGGATTGTTCATTGTTTCCACTTGGGGAAAGGGTTCAGAGATTTGAGTAAAAGATGGAGTATAAAGGAAAATTTGACAATTTGAGAGCTGGAATTGGCAGGAGTCTTTTCTTGCATGTCCTCTTGAGAGCAAGAAATGTATGATTCTTCTTGTTCTCTGTTCAGTCCCTGTCATGCAATTTGTAAGGTTAAAGTACTGCCCAAGGTGACATGACTCAGAGAAAATCCTAGGGTCCGTTTGTTTAGGTAGGAATTTGGATTTGACAACAAGGCTAAATTGGTTGTTTTGACTATTGTTAGCTAGAATTTGAATAAGAAGAAAAATGAAGAAAGGAAATGGATTTCTAATAAATTTTTGCATATAGTTATTTCAAATCCCCTTAAAATGCACTAATCTAGTTAACACTTAGTTATTTCAAATACATTCAATCTAGTATTACCGATTCTTTGTAGCAAATTTAGCTTCATTGTTAAATCCAAATCCAAATCCCTACCTAAGCAAACAGAGCCTTATAGTTACCTTTCTCCTCTATGGTGTGTAATGGAAAAGAGATTGCTGACCCCTTGAATCATGTGATGCTCTATTGTCCAGTTGTGTTTTCTTTCTGGATAAGGCTGTGTTTGAGGAGACCAGCTTGATGGCAATCCCAGCATCTTGTGATGCACTACTATGTAAGAAGCCTAAGTTTTTTGGAGGGAGAAAAAAAGCACTTGGTGCTGTGTTGGGAATACTTTGCGTTGCTTGGACTGAGCGAAATAGGATAATACGATGCTAGAGAGGGTGTGGATCATCTGTGGGACAAGTTTGTTTCTAGATGTCTTTATGGGCTTCAGTTTTCTCGGATTTTAAGAATTGGTCCATTCTATTTTCTGGTTGGAGCACTGTTGTATATTAGTTTGTTCTTTTGGTTTGTTTTCATAGGTTTTTTGTTCCGTTGTCCGCTGTGTTATAATTTCTTCTTTCCGATAAGGTTCTTTGTTTCTTATAATAAAGAAATAATCAATGCTCATTTGAATTGTTGGTGTTTGATGAATTTGAAATTTGGAAAATAATAAAGATTGTCATATTGTGTTTTTCTTATGGTTTTGTTGAATTCAATGCATTAACACTTGTCTTTCTTTATTTAAAGGTTTGCATGACTTTTCTTTGTCTGCAGGTTCTAAATGGTTTACTTAGTAGAGACAATCAAAAAGAAGGAATTTCCATACCAATTGGAATTATACCCGCTGGTTCTGATAATTCATTAGTTTGGACTGTTCTTGGGGTTAGAGATCCAGTTTCTGCTGCAATGGCCATTGTCAAGGTAATGTGTTTAGAGTAGAATATTTCATCAAAGAGACTGACTTTCCACTTTAGACCAACATCAACTAGATAGCTTGCATGAACTGCTCATCTATCCCACAATCAAACCAAGATTGAACTCATATCATAAGTAATATATCTACATTTCTCGCTTTTCTTTTCTTATTCTTATTTGTTATAACCAATCATGAAATAGTGCCCACATTCCTAAATATTGGCCTACTATCGGATAAATCATAATATCATCTGGAGATTGAGGCGATTGTCAGATGAGGAGTAGGCTTGGAGATTGGGGCACTTGCGAATTGCAGAGGCGCCGTGAAGAAGACGAGAGCAAGGCCCCCACTTTTTCTTTTGTTAATAACGCATAGACAATACGTCTCCGCTTTGTATCTTCATTTTCAAGTTTGTTGTTAATGAGAAGGTGCAGTAAGGCCTTTTGTTCAGGTTTTTTTAAAATTAAAAGTACTGACAACGTGTCTAATCTTTTCTCCCTCCCGATAGAAATAGAAGCCCAAAACAAACCCTGACCTCCCACAGTCCCCTCTTCTCTCCATCTGCTGCTACCTCCCAATCATCTAGTAACTTATCTGCTTCTCTAAATATGCTGCAATTAGTTTCTTACCACCTAGGTGACTGAGACTGATACAACTCACTTTGTTACAATCTGTAAAATACTCTGATAGCATTTAGTTTTAAAACACGAATTGAATAGATCACTCACACTTTTGTACCTGACACTGATAAGGTGTGGCTACTGGACATCCAAATTACATTGAATGGCTTTCGAAATCGACATTACCCTTGGAAACTGAACCTTTAAATACATTCTTATCTATTTGGTTCATGATACATAATATAGTATTCATTGAATTAGAATGATGTGCTTTTTTCTTGATTTCAGGGGGGCCTTACTGCTACCGATGTTTTTGCTGTTGAGTGGATTCAGACTGGTGTTATTCACTTTGGGATGACAGTCTCATATTTTGGCTTTGTGAGTGATGGTAATTCCTGATACACGGGATTAAAATCTATCTAGGTCTTGATTTGTATTGTGATGAACTAATAAACCCAGCTCTATATTTAGCAGAAAACTGGGTGATGGTAGAAATGCCTTATTTCGTTTCGTTCCTGTTCTTCATTTCCTACTAACATCCCTAATAACTTTCAAAAAATACATTCATTTTTAGCGGGAATAAAAGATGGTACTAATGTTTATGAAATTTACAACGTACCGGGTATATGTAACCATTTCATAAATGTTGCGTCAGTACTATTTTCAAATTTCCCTTAGCTGCTTGATCCAAAAAAAAAAAATATTCCCCTAAACTGAAACCCAATGTATACATATACATAAACATATGGAAATGTTCTTGTGAATTTGGACCCTTGTTCAAGCTCATACTTGTGTGAATATTTGGTCTACATTCACAATATGGCAACATAAGTCTGTTGAGATTCGACCAAAAAAAAAAGTCTGTTGAGAGAACGCATTTATGCATATGTATGTATGTGTGAATGTCTGTGTGTGTATATATATATATATATATATATATATATTTATATATGAATATACATAGAGGATGCTATATGTGATATACTTCATTTTTAAAATTATTGTCTTAAAGAATAAATTTTCTCTCCCTGTTCTCTAAGTGAGTATCTATCACCAGGCCTTTTTGTGTATTTACTGATCTCGATAAATGAGTTACTGGAAGTCATCCTCTCCCTGTGTGTAAGGATTGACAGTTTGTCCAAAACCTGGTTACTCATGAATGCTGTCTTGTGGATATTAGTAGCATTTTGATCCATTGATAGACGACCTGGAACATAGAGAACAGTAGTTCTCAATGGTGGTCCACTTGTATGAATCAAGATACATTTGTGTGGTGAAATTAGCTTTGTTAGAATGTTAATTCGTCATGTACTGGTTGCAGTTTTGGAGCTCTCTGATAAATATCAGAAGCGCTTTGGTCCTCTGCGTTATTTTGTTGCTGGATTCCTCAAATTCTTATGCCTACCGAAGTACAGTTATGAAGTTGAGTATCTTCCAGCATTGAAAGAGGATCTAGAAGGAAAACTCTCAGCTGAAAGGGAAGTAGTTGACATGTCAGAACTATACACGGACATTATGAGGAGATCAAACACTGATGCGATTCCAAGAGCCTCTAGTCTATCAAGTATCGACTCCATTATGACTCCTACTCGACTGTCTGGGGGAGACTTGGATACAACCGGTGGTAGCAATCATGCTAGCATTGAACCATCTGAATACGTGCGTGGCCTAGATCCAAAATCAAAACGACTTTCAATGGGAAGGAGCAATGTAACAGCAGAGCCAGAAGTTATACATCCTCAGCTTCCTCTGTCAACAACTCCAAACTGGCCAAGGACCCGCTCTAAGTCGAGGACAGATAAAGGATGGACTGGATTGACAGCCACACATGATGCCTCCAGATCTTCCTGGGGCAACGCTGGAACAAACGATAAAGAGGACATATCATCAACGCTGTCTGATCCAGGTCCAATTTGGGATGCTGAACCCAAGTGGGACACAGAACCTAACTGGGATGTGGAAAATCCTATTGAATTGCCAGGGCCATCAGATGATGTGGAAGCAGGAAGAAAGGAAGTTGTTCCTAGGTTTGAAGATAAATGGGTTGTTACTAAGGGTCAGTTTCTTGGTATTCTGGTTTGCAATCATGCTTGCAGAACTGTTCAGAGTTCCCAAGTAGTGGCACCAAAAGCTGAGCACGATGACAACACCTTGGATTTGCTCCTTGTTCATGGAAGTGGGCGGTTAAGACTATTGAGATTTTTCATGCTGCTGCAGATGGGTAGACACCTTTCTCTACCATATGTGGAAAATGTCAAGGTATGGGAATTTATTCTGGTAATGTCTTTGCATTTAGGATTTTGACTAACTGCATTTATTGAGACCATTAAGCTCCAATTTGAGTGCATTTCACATTCCAGCTGAAGCAAACAGTAAGTAACAAAGTTGCGTTTATTGGAATGTCTTTTGTGGGGTTAGGTGTGCTTTTATTGCAAATTTTTATAATGTTTGGCCATTGGTGAAAAAAGAAAAAACAGGATTGAACTTAATTTGGCAGGTACTTAATTAAAAAAGAAATTGCATTAAGTTGTATAGGGGGGCTCCTAATTCGGTCTTTGATTGCAGGTGAAGTCAGTGAAGATTAAGACACCAGGAAAGCACATCCATAATGGTTGTGGTATTGATGGGGAGCTTTTTCCACTTAACGGACAAGTGATTTCTTCTTTGCTTCCAGAACAATGCAGACTTATTGGTCGCTCCCTTACCCATCACGGCTGACTACCATGTATCTTCTTTTGGACCTCGACATCAGATGCTGGGAGCATCTTACCTTCTTACTTATGGAATATGCAAGATTATTCATATACCAACTAGAAAACCTTCTGCACATTTTCTGTTTGAGCTTTAGCTGCTGCACCATATAACAGCTTAGGCGCCTGTAAAGTTTTTGTTTGGCTATGTTTATCTGTTGTTGTTTATTGGTTCTTTCATGCCCCCTGTTTGCTATCTGGTGCTCTAGTGGAAGTTGCTTGTGTATTTACGATTCTGGTACTCATTTTTCTGTGGCCGTCTTCATTAAATTTGTTCTGTAACAATTGATCAAGCATCATTTCTTGAGATATGTCCGGCCTTTGTTAAGAGATCCCTTATGATTTACATCCCATTATTTCTTGCCAGTACATCTGACTTGATATTGTTGTATAAATTATCTTACCCTATGCCGCATACAAAAGGTATTTTCACACAAACCATTGACAGCAGTTAGAGGGGTAAAGTGAATATCGGTAAAGTGATATAGACCATTTGTTTGGGATGGGTAAGAACTACGAGAACTATGCTGTGATGCCCACCTGGACGCCTGTCATGAATCATGATCGGAGTGAGGGCATAGCGTACTTTCTGTCTTGTATTTTTTTCTTTCTGGGGGTTGTGTTTATTATCTTTTTTCTTTTGCATAATGAACAAACTTTAAACAATAGCGGGGCATTTTTATTTTTGTCTTGCTCAAACCTCACCATTGAGTGAGGGCGGCTCAACTGTACGACTTAGTGTTACGGTTGTATTTCTTTCCACAAATGTGAGAAGTTTCTAGTTCGATTCTCCTAAAGGGGCTAAGTCGATATTTAATATATGTAATGTAATTCTAATCTTCCATGGCATTGTATCAAATGGGGCTCCACTCTTACTAACATAGCCCCCCCTCACTAACATAGCCAACTTAAGGGCTTAATTTGATGAGGAATAGAAAAGGGCAAAAATTAATTTACCCCGATGCGACGGTGGGGTAAAAACTAATTTGACAGCTAATTTAACGAGGAATAGTAGAGGGCAAAAAGTAAATTATCCCGATGCGACGGTGGGTTCCATAACGGAAAAGCTTCAGGAGAGCGCGAGAGGGAGACCCGCCCGCAAGATAGTCTGGTCGTCTAGGAGTGGGCTCTTTTTGTTGGGTGCTTTTTCCGGGCCGGGCCCGGGTACGACATTGTAGATGTTGGAAACCAAAGCCCATCCCAACCAATGGTGCGTGAATTCATATTGAAAGCGTTGCTTGAAAAAGAAAAAGGAAAAAATAGAATAATTCTCACCCAATTAATTTCTCTCGCACGGAATAAGAGATAAGAAAATAACAAGGAGGTGGGGTTGGGATTCGGAGATTGAATTGAGAAATAAGAAAGGAAGACTGGTTGAGTGTTGACGGCGGAGAGAGATTTAGATAACACAGATAGGAAGGAAGAAAGAAACGATGAGTATAGCAACAGTGGGCTCAGCCACAGTCACAGCCGCATGTTCATCCCTGCGTGCACCAGCAGATGCGGGACCTATGAAAATGAAATCATTATCATTCTCTTTCCCTTCTTGTTGGGCGGTTTCACATCACAAACTCAATCCCACCGCTCTCGCCCACTGCTCAAGGAGGAAAAGTAGAAGGGTCATTTGCGAGGTCGCTATCAGATCAGACTCCAACACCTCCTCCTCATCTCCTTCTACTTCTTCTTATTCTTCCGCTGCTGCGGCCGCCGATTTATCTCCATCAACATCATCAGATGAAGCCGACGCCTCTTCCAAGATCGGAGCAAGGGTTAGGGTGAAGGTTCCTCTGAAGGTGTACCACGTGCCCAGAGTACCCGAGGTAGACATCACTGGCATGGAAGGTGAGCTCAAGCAATACGTTGGCCTCTGGAAGGGCAAGCGGATTTCAGCCAATCTCCCTTATAAGGTGCAGTTCGTTGCCGACGTTCAAGGGCGTGGCGCTGTCAAGTTCTTCGCCCATCTCAAGGAGGACGAGTTTGATTACCTTTGATTAATGGACAATGGATAATCCCATCCAGATCTATTACCTCCCTCTCTCTCGCACACACAGATTATATCTCCATCTCTATCTCTATCTCTATCTCTATCAAAGATAATAATCAATAGCAGCCCGAACTCCCTGTTTCTCAACTGCATTTGATTATATTTTTATCTATTTTGTATGTATTTCATATGGTTGGCTCAATCTCTTATTCTCTTCTCTTGGTATTTTCTCATCAATAATATATCACCCCTTCTCTTGTTATTAGTAACTGCCTAACTGGGATTCTGTAAGAAAAGTCCATCGAGTAAGGGGAACAGAGTTTAGCTAGAGTCGCGTTGATACAAGTACAACCCCTGACAAAGATTATTTTCCGGAGAAACAAGAGCAATTTTGTAGGATGTATGCCAAGTCCCCGCTAGAGTGATGTTATATGCTCCCCTCTGGGTTACATCTCCTTCTCCCTATTTTAAATTGAATTAAATTGCAGCGTCTTAGATGTTCTTGAATTGATGGTTTTAAAGTGAAATAATCTCACAGATGGATTGTACTTGTAATCCAAAATTCCAAAGTTAATGGAATTTAATCCCAAAAACAAAATCAACATACTAATGTTAGCAAGGCAAGATGTTCGAGACACCTTCGTTGAAACTGAATCATACCATACAGGGACAAAACACATCTCTGAATCAACAAATGACTCCCAACTGTTTTACACCACCAGGCACTTCCTACTCTCCCCTCCCAAATGTCATTTGACAAGGCCTATTGAAATTAGTATCAAACTCAACTTCAAATAACTTGTGCCAAGAGTTTCTAAGAAAATTTCATTGAGCTCACTTAAAGCTCCAGTTAGTTTAAATTATGAGCATAACTTGGAAAAAATTTGAGCATAAATTCCGGAGAGCTCACATGTAGTCTCCCTGGTTCTACCTATGCATTTTATACTTGTATCTTATTTTGGAAATAAGAGCATTTCATAGTTTGCAACTATTAATGTAGCACCTCAAAGCATATACGAAATAGCCTCAAACAGGCCACCACCAGCCACCAATTCCTCTGAAGTCTGAACACAATAGATTTATAGTTCTGTATGAAACTTCACATTTCATTCCTTAAATTTGATTCTCGGTGATCAATTATAACCTGACACAAGTTTTCAATATTATCCATGGGAAATCATAAAATGTGTGCCACTTTTTTCGGAACTATGTCCCAGGTTTAAAGTTAGGTCTTCTAACGAGTCTCAGGTACCAAAAAAAGGAGGCGCTGCCTGAGGATGGACATTACTACCTACGAGACATGAAAAAATTGAAGTCATGATGCTGGAATTTGCAATACTTCAACCAGGAGTTCGCAGCATTCAGATAAGAGGTAATATTTTCCGTATCTGAAGTTTCGAGATTTGTCCAAAGCTCCCCATACATGTTAAAAGTGGCCACTGCAAAAGGAGGAAGAGCAATTTCACCTTTTATCCTGCCTCCATATTCCTTTCCCAGTGTATTCATGCATTGAAAATTCTCATCTTCCTCCAATATAGTACGTGGAAGTCCTAAAAATCACCGACGGAAAAAGAAAAGTTCAGTTACAACCGTTGCAAAATTCTCATCACTCTATGTATGCATCATTCCAGTATATGGTTTATTGGCTTCAACCTACG
Source organism: Oemleria cerasiformis (assembly GCA_037349345.1). Lineage (NCBI taxonomy): Eukaryota > Viridiplantae > Streptophyta > Magnoliopsida > Rosales > Rosaceae > Oemleria > Oemleria cerasiformis. The sequence goes on from JAZGTL010000031.1 coordinate 12,714,473, forward strand.
ATAACGTCTAACATGATCCACCTCTGATAAGGAAAAGACATGGTAACAGGCAAAAAACAGCCACAAAACAGAGTAAGCTAGCCACTGAGAGTCTGTATACTTTTGCATAAGAAGCATTGTCGCTTCTTGAAATTTTCAAGAAGACTGCTCCAACCTATTGCCCTCTATGGATCTAAACAAAACTCCAACTTAAACCACGGGAAGAGAAATCATAATTTTTTACATAAAAGAAAATAAGGCATTCACAATAATTCAATCAAATCAAACAGAACAGCGCTTTACACACAGAGATGTCATACAAACACATGCAAACTTATGTAAGGACTACACGACCATTGAAAGAAACTAGCATGCAGAAATAACAGATTTCACAGTAGTTAAAGGAAGGACCTATTAGTTAATGAAGCATGGAACAGGTATAAAGAAAGAGGTTTCACATATATAACAATCCAACAAATTTTCACAACCCGATAATCATTAATCAATGCTCTTATCATTCCATTTCAATCAATTTATACTCAAAAGATGTCTCTTAAAGTTGGTAAATGGAAATTGATTTTGGGGCACCCAACTTGCTTCTTACAACACTAAAGACTATGTGAAGCTCCCATGTTATGAGAATCTGCAAGCTAGATCCCAGAACATTTGATCTTATACTATTAAAAGAATTTACATAAATCCAATCACTGATAAATGTATGGGTTTAATATAAAGGATTTAGTACCAACATAAGTGTAAACATTTCCACACACACCAAAATTAAATAACCACAAAAACAAAACAAAAGCCTTTACTATTAACTGAGTAAAATTCCACCTAAGCTCATAAAATCAGTGAAGATACTGCCCATATCACAGTATACATTAATATAAAGGATGAGTGTTATGGTCCTAAACATTTAAAAGCTCTGATTTGACACATAATACCCAAACAAAATACCCAAACAAAGATAAGAAAAACTCTCAAGTACTCGATATGAAAATTTAGTCTAAATTCACTTCAAAATATTAAATCATTAATTTTAATAACATTTATCTAGGAAATTCTGATTACAACTGATTCTGATCCGACACTTTCCAACTTTGGCACAACAAAATTAAATCCAACATCTGAAATCCTGATATCCCAAAATTCGGTAAATTTTTGGATGAAATTGTAAAGTATCGTAAAACTTCAATCTCTGAAGTATATTGGGATTTCATGCTTGAATCACCCACAATGACCAAGCATAGAGGAGTTGCTTCTTGGGCTTTCCCAACGAATTCATAAGTTTGAGAATATTTTGGCATTTCAAAGTTGTGGGCACATTGAAACTTCCAAAGTATTTCCAAAAGAATTTAAATATACATACGAAATTTTCAGAATGGATAAATTTGGAACAAAACCTTCATTCCAAATTTATTTTGAATTGGAATTACGGGGAGATTCAAATGTTTTCCAAAAAGGAATGCAGCTGTGTCGAAGAGAATTATTTCACTTGCAAACAAATTTAGGCAAAATTTATATGACGGTGTAACCCCCCCCATACCGTAAAAAATTTGAGGCCTAGGGTTTAGGGTGACGGGGTTACCCCTAGGAGCTGAAGCACCCCTACTAATCTCTTTTCATGATTTTTGAGGGCAACCTCTATTTTTGCGACAATGGCCAAGAGCTCCCCAAATGTTTTTAGCCTGAAGCCCACACGTGGCTGAAGCATATACGGCTTTTGAAGTCAAATTTTAGGGAGAACGGGAAAAAATACTACTCCAACCATGCTAGCTATTCAGGTAACCACTCAAAGCTCCTTAATATGAGGATTGAGAAAGAGCTCTAGTGATACCTTATATTTATTACCACCCTCTTTTACATTAATGAACCATTATTTTTATTGCCACCCCAATATACTGAAGCCACCACCGCATATAAAAAATATTCTTAAAATACCATATTTGACCTTAATAAAAAAGTAAATTGAAAAAGGAAATAGCTCTACCCAGCAACCAGTAACCACCCACCCCATTCTTCTCCTTTGCCAGCATCCTCTTCCACCAGCAACTCCATATTTGTTGCCCAATTTCTGATTAGAATTCATCAAATTGGAATTATTCATATCCCAATTTAAATGAATTTATTAAAATTCATAGTTAGCCCTGCCCTAGAAAACACATACCAATTTTTTTTTTTGGCAAGTAGGAAATACATTAAACCAGCACTGCGCAAAAGGCAGGCCAACTATAACCCTTTGATTAACATTTAGGTAGTACTTTAGTTATTATATATCATTAGTTTATAATTTAATGATATTTCTCCTAATTCTATAGTGTAGTTTTAAAATTTAACTCTCGTATACAAAAAAGTCGACGTATAATGTTAAATTCTTTCACCCAATATCGGTCTCTATTAATTTATTAATTTCTTTAAACATGAACCATTTTTCAAATAAAAAATTATTAATTTTTTCACATAATGATCTCTAATTTATTTTCTACTAAAAATAATTTAATTTTTTTAAAAACCAACCATTTCATTGTTATATATAATAATAATAATAATAATAGATATATACATATATATATCGATAATTTTTATTTTATTTTTGAATGAAAAAGTTTATACTCAATACTTAAATACTAAATTTTAGCTCAGATCCTGAATGAGGTAATAACAAAAATATATATAAAGTAGAGATATTTAGAGGGGGATTTTTTATCTTAAATGTATAATGTGATAATTATCACATAAAAATCTCACTTTCCAATTTATTCTTATTCTTCGTTCAAAATATATATAAAATAAAGATATTTAAAGGGTGACTTTTCAATTCAATCTAGTAAGTGTACGTTAAATGGACTAATCTGCCATCCATATCACCTCACTCTCTCCTCCTCCCTCGCGCTCACTCTCGATTCTTCTTCTTCACTGAGACAAACACGCAAGCACCGAGAATCCAAATATTGGTCCTCTTTCAAGATCAAGCAAATCCCAAACCTCATCTCCTCCATAACCTCCCAAACGACCCAGAAGGCCTCTCTTACATCTACGACCTCCTCTAAACCTCTATCCACGCCCAAATGAGCGATAATGGGAATTCCCAGAAACAACGTCGTAAGGGGACTAATAACAAGCAAGACGGCGACAAGAAGAGCAGCAAAGACTCGGACATGAAGGGCGTAATCATCGCCTTGTCATTGCTGGATGAACAGGGGAAGCAGGATCGGGACGAAAACGACAGGGCCGAAAATGATGACGCGTCGTTTATTGAAGAGAAGCACAAGGAAAGAACCAAGGCGATGCCCAATTTCTACTCTGATTTTCAAGATTGCTACTCGGAGGTGGAAGAATCGGAAACGATGAAAAGGAAAAAGTCGAGAAATTTGGCCACTGCGGCGGTGGTGTCTGTGGTTGCGGCTGCGGCTGCTGATGGGTCCGATAAGGGTAAGACGGGTACTCGGTCGGTTCATCATAGGCGGCTTTGGGTCAAGGACTGGTCCAAAGCCTGGCAACCGTTTGATCATCATCCTAGGGCTAACGGCGTAACAGTTCCCGATGAATATTCTCCTCTTGCACAATCGCTTGATCTCGTACCACGACTTGCACACCAACGAGATCCAGTTTCGGTCCGACTGTATGAACGAGCACACGTGCACCCCCTTTGGGAACGAGTTCGACATTTTCAGCTGAATGGTTCTATTTTCAAGTATTCCTGTATACAATAAATTAGGGGCTGTATATTTTGAACGGTATTTAGAACCATTCATTTGAATGGTTCTACTGACAAAATCAGATCATTATTGATTTTGTCAGCTGAATGGTTCTACTTACCATTCAACGAAGGTAACAATAAATTAGGGGCTGTATATGGTGATATACTGATATATATATATATATATATATAGAGAGAGAGAGAGAGAGAGAGAGGGAGAGAGAGGTGCCTAAGGCCCTCCGCACAGAAGACTGCCGGGTGAGCAGCGAGCACGAAGAACCATACAGCCCCTAATTTATTGTTACAATAAATAATGATCTGATTTTGTGAGCAAGACGACAGGTAAGTAGAACCATTCATTTTCAGCTGAATGGTTCTATTTTCACCATATACAGCCCCTAATGATCTAAAACATGATCTGTTTTAGAAGAAATATTTTGAACGAATAGTGAGAACATGATCTAAAGTTGAATTTTCATGCGAGAATATGGTGTAAAGTGAAATTTTTATGCGAGAACATGATGCAAAGTAAAATTTTTATGCAAGAATATGATATAAAGTAAAATTTTCATGCGAGAATATGATGCAAATTAAAATTTTTATGCTATTTTTATATTAGAATATGAAAAATCTTTAGGAAGTCTAAAAGTTTGACAAAAAAAAGATTAGTCAATAAGTCACTTCTTCTAGAAAAAGAAAAACCTTTTATTTTGTTTTGAATTCTAAAACAACATACAGATTCATCGGCAAATTGTAAATGGGGTTTGGCAATCCCTTGGCAATACCAACGGGTGTATCTTCTCCTTGAGTGATCTTTGGAAGTTTTACAATGACTGGAGCTGCTTCGGTGCTGGTGTCCCGATTCTCCTCGACGGCGGTGATAGTGTCTTACAATACTATTCTCCATCCTTATCTGCTCTCCAAATATATACTCGGAAACCCATCAATTATTGTTCCAGGTAGTCCTTTAAAATCTTGTATATTTCCGTTGTTTCTCCTGTGCAAAAATCTTTGGTTAATTAAATTACTTATCATATACTGATTCGCTTGCTGTTCGTATCCAATTCCAAGGTTAGGGATAAACTGCATCGCGAAACTCGAGAGTGACTCATGGAGTGATAAAAAATCTGTCTTTTTGTGCAATAATTCGAGTAGGACCTCAGATGTTTCTGCCAGTGACCATGAGGGCTCATTCCAAACTCAAGTTGATCGCTTTGGTCATCTGTATTGCCAGTACAATGAAACGTCTAGTCCTTATGATAGAGTTCCGTTTATCGACAAGGCAAATATCCTGATAACCCTTTATTTCCTTTCTTTGATACAAGTTTTGGAACTCTACCTTTCTGTTTAGTATCATTATTAGTATTATTATTGCCTTGAAAGAAAGTCCAGTTTTTTTAATTTTTTATCAGATCAATGAATTAGCTCAGAGTTACCCTGCTCTGATGAAGTTTCAAAGCACGCAGCTTTCTCCCTATAGCTGGATGGCTATTGCTTGGTATGTCTGAGTTATTGCCTCTGATTGCCAGTAATTTTCAACTCAAGTTTGCGATTTAATCTTTCTACTTATGACTATAGAGTATATTGTATTTCCATTTCGTTTTCCCACTTTGTCCTTTTACTAGTATCATTATCTTTGTGTTTTCCTTGATCGATGAAAAGAGAACCTAACAAGCTGTTTCATAAACTATAACCCTAGTTAAGATGAATGTGGTTGGTTCTGCAAGAAAAACTACAGACAACTGCAGTTAACTCTAGTTATTACTTAACCTTACAATCAAAGAAGCAAAAAAAAAAGTGATTCAATTTCAGTGGCACCAGGTAGGGCATTGTAACTTGACTTGAACTTGCATGGGAAACATCTTTCACGTGCAATGAAAATAATTAGAAGATTATCTAACCCTGGAACTTGAAGTATTTTCACCATTTTGAATTTCCTTTGACATTTTGTCTCAGAGAATACAAATGATTCTTCGTTGTTTATTAGGTATCCTATCTATCAAATTCCATTCACAAGAAATGCGAAGGAATTGTCTGCTTGTTTCATCACTTATCACACATTATCGCCTTTTCAAGGTAAAAATTTATTCCCTTTCTATGTCTTCCTTGTTCATTAACTACTAAATGTGTTGTTTACTTTTGTGCATTCTTTGCTTACTTTTCTAGGTATATCTGCATTTATATTCCAACTTTCCTGTTTTATTCCCTTAACATATCTGATAGTTTGTCTCAAAATCTAAGATGTTTAGCTCCTATAGGAGACATAACTCTTTTCCTCTGAATTTAATCCAACTTTCTTGTTTTATACCCTTAACAGATCTGGTAGTTTGTCTCAAAATCTAAGATGTTTGGCTCCTTGAAGTTATATGAGACATAACTCTTTTCCTATGAATTTAATCAATCATGTATATGGATTCTTTCTTTGTAATTCACAAAACAGCATTGCTAATCAAGACTTGATCCAAGGTGGTAGTTAAATGTATAGAACAATCCTAAAACTGCAACACATGTTTTACAGCTTTCATGAAAGTTCATATTTCAATATCTACAGTAAAATACACATAATGGAATATCCTCGTAAAGTGATTTTTTTCATAATATATAATGTATTCCCTTGGTCATGTTTAGCCCTTAGAACCAAGCTCTTCATGCACACATTCATATGTATGGGTAACACAATATCAGTACCTTTTCCTTTGGATCATGAATCTTGTACAAAGTATATATTTCTGAATCCTTCGGTATATATATATGTTCATAACAGAACCAATCTTTAGTGTGTTTCTACTTGGAGAACCTTCCGTAATGTGCGTATTTATCTAATTGTCTATGCATTTATTTATTTATGGACATATAGGTGATAACCCCCTTTTTAGCTCCTCGGAAATGTTATGTTTTCTGAACTCGCAAAACAAAATAAGAATTCTTCTGATAAATTGTTCTGGATTGAAAGGCTGGTAGCATCACATGCTTCGGATTTTTTTAAGAGAACATTTTCCTTATAAAGGTACATGTACATGTATAATTGTATATGTATATTATATAGAGTTCCCATGATGAATCCTTCAAATTATGAAAATCAGAATCCACACAAAAGAATACAAATTTAACATGGATGAATAGGAACTTGTCTTTGTCCACATCGATAGACTAAACTTCAGTAACAAGTGCTAAAAACTTATTTACAATAAAGACTAGGGGCAAAACTTAAGCGCTGAAAGACACCTCGTTTGATTTTTTTCACATACCTTTACAAATTCTTTGTTGCTTCCTCTTGTTCCCAGGATTTGAGACAAACCATTTCCCTCTTTTTGGTGCTGTCTCCTCTCTTACATGTCTACTGAGGTTCTGAAATTCTTACACACTTCTTTAGAGAGAATTGTAAATGTAAAATTTCACATATTTTTAGATTTCCAAAGAAAAGATTCCTAGTGTCAAAACCCGACTAGATCATGTACTAACAAAGATTCCTAACAGAAGTTACCTAGATACCTATCAGAATAAATTTCATTTAGAAAGTTAAATGTGCTGGGCTTCCAAATTGTACAATGCTGATGAATAGCTTGATTGTCAGTGAATCTATTTAGGGGCTTATATGGAAGAGATGGTGTGATTTTGTAGAAACAAGTGTACTCTCTTTCCAAATGTTGGAGGAAAACATTTTATTAACGAGACTCTCTCTCTCTCTATGTATCATTAATAAGAACTAAAGATGAATGTTCTTACTCCCTACAAAGGTGACAAGAATTAAAGAAGAAGTAGAAGGATGTTGTAGAATAAGCAGGAGGATGTTCTAGAAGAAGCAGGCATGTTAATGTCCTCAAAGGTTGGTCTAACTGAACCAATGCGAAGTTGTTTCTATGATTTTTCTGTAGAGAGCTCTCTTCGAATTTTTTGCTTGATTCCTTTAACCAATTAAAGGTTACTGACTTTGGCACTACCCTTGGTGCATTACAGTTGGTATTACTGATTTTTCAGAATATTACTAATGACATTAGTTTTGTTACGATGATCTATAAAATTTACCACTGAAATTACTTTTTTTCTCACTGATACACACCACCATTATCAATGGTAACATTTTCTAAGTAACGATCAGTGAGATAAGTCATTTGTTTAGTGAAGAGTATGTAGTTGGTAAAGCAAATGAATCCATAGAAATGTCCCCATGACCTGTAATGAGTGTTTTGAATGATATGACGCAAAATTAGATGTGACCAACATTACTGTGGCTTTGTAAAGTTAGGGTTAATATTCTTGGTCCATTTTTTTGTTTTTATTTTTCCTATTTGTTTTCTTCAACTATTGTGAGAGTTAAAATGTTTTTTTTTTTTTTGCAGTCTGTTTGGAATTGTTGGTTTTTTTCCATGTTTGGAATTGTTGGTTCTGTTTGATGAAACAATTGTAGAGTCTTTAATAAACTCTATGCTACATAAAATAGAAAGTTTCTATGTTTTTTTTTAGAAGCAATTTTATTGAACAACCAAAATTGTACAATAAATAAAGAGAAGAGGACCACAAGTCAACTTCAAAGAGCAAAAAACAAAACACAAAAGTGCTAATCAAAACAATCAAACAATAGCACCCTTCCAGTCAAGTAAATGGAAGACAAAAGAACATTCCTAAATTCTGAAGAAATCAATGCCAAGAGAGAAGACGGAACCCTCCTCCCTCCCACAGCCTCAACACTCAACCTTTTATAATCATCAGAAATCCTTTTATTTCCTTCTGACCAAAGCACCCACAGGCTACAACATAGCCATCCTACAATGTCCACAACAGTCTAGCCTTCTTCCCTTTGCCAAAAGCTCAATGCTTTTCACTGAGTAATGAGAAAAAATCTACAAGAATTACCCAGCTTACCCCTGCTTCCTGAAATAGAGCATGCCATAGCTGAGTTGCTATGGGGGGGAAGTGAACAAAACGATGATCAGCGGCCCCCTTTCATTTTACACATAACGAACTAGCTAGCATAAAAACGACTTCGGGTCACTTTTCTGCGTAAGTAATGGTATTAACCCTTTTATGAGCCACCAACCAACTTGAGACCTTAACTTTAGTCGGTATTTTAGCCACCCTTTTTTCTGAAAACCGAAATTACGAAACCTGGATAAACCTAAAAGGTATTCAAATCTTGCTTATGTATATGTGTATTATAATTAGTGCATTCCTGATTACTTCTATGATCATTGTGTGTATACATGGATGGAGAGAAAATAGATTAAGAGTTTGACCAGATAATATTAATAGAATATAGGAATAGGTGGTTTAATTTAAATTTGGACAGCTCTAACTACTTCTGAAATATTTAAATAATATTTTGAAGAATATTAGGCTTAAAAACTACTGAAGTCATTGAAAATCTGGAGAAGAATTCCAAAGAACTATGTGTTCTATACCATTAGAGTGCCTTACCAGTACGGAAAGCTTCTTTAATGATTAGATTGTAAAGGGACTATAGTAAAGTTTTGAGGTTTCCCTGCCCTGAGCTAATAGCTGGACTAAGCACTAAATTTTTTAGGAGCTCGTGAAATAATTTTTACTCCATTTTTAGGAAGTCATAAATGCTTTAATTCTTTTTTTACTTAAGAATAATACTTTTTTAGCATTATAGTTAGTGGTAGTTAATAAGATAAGGGTGGCATTATTGACACCCCCCTATATGTTAAAAGCACCCCCTTCTCTTTTTTGGCCATCAAACTTCCCATACTGCGCTTTAACAAAGTTAATTAAAAAGGATAAAAAAACCAGATCTAAAAATAATTTCCCACCCACCAACACCAGCATCCTTTTCATTAAAAAAAAAAAAAAAAACCTGCGTTCTTCGTGCTCGCTGCTCACCCGGCAGTCTTCTGTGCGGAGGGCCTTAGGCACCTCTCTCTCCCTCTCTCTCTCTCTCTCTCTCTCTATATATATATATATATATATCAGTATATCACCATATACAGCCCCTAATTTATTGTTACCTTCGTTGAATGGTAAGTAGAACCATTCAGCTGACAAAATCAATAATGACATGATCAATAAATCAGATCATTATCATTATATATCAGTTCTTCCCTGTCGTCTTGCTCACAAAATCAGATCATTACCTGAGGCTGAGGCGGAGGTGCCTGAGGCTAAGGCGGAGGTGCCTGAGGCTGATGTTCGTAATTTAATTTGTTTACTCACCCTATGCACAAATAGCAGGCCAGATATGTTTTCCATTAATGCATCTATCATTTCCCTTAATTTTCATTCAATTTTTCAACCAAATATATAGAAAGTATATCCGGGCCGGATAAAAAATTATTTATGGTACCAACAAAGAAATTAATAAACAAGATTCCTTTAATTTAATTTGAATTTTAATGTAACCAACCAAACTAGGAAGAAATGGTGCTGCGCGCGGCGCATGTACGTGCAAGTGCAAGCACCGCCCACCGCCACCTCAAAATAAATTTATTAAGTGCAACAACCAAAACAAGGTTAGATTTGCCATGGCAGCTTTCCTCATATTTCATAACTATATCATGATTAATTAAAGGATTTTCATAACTATTTAATTAAAAGGCGGGCCTTATTAGTTATGACTATTCTGGTACTCATAGAATGGGCTTTTAAGTTTGTGTTTTGCACGAATAGAATGAGCTTTGTTTTTTAAGTTCTTTTTATATAAGAGATGTTTTCTTCAATATACTTTAATGGCCCGTTTTAATAGGGTTGGATTTGAATTTGGATTGAAAACCCAATTCACTTGTTTTGATCTTTATTAATTGAAGTGGATTTGAGGGCCCCCTCCGCCTCCCCCTTCGTCCTTCTCTCCGTCATCTTTGCCCCTCCACCCATTTTTCTGTTGCCCCTCCCTCTTCCCCTCTCTACCTCTCTTCATCTCTCTGTAACTCCTCTCCCAGTATATTAAAATTTTTATTTTGTTCATTGTTCCAGATCAACAAATCTATTTCTCAATCGCTTCATAAAATTTGTGTGATTTTCTATATCTTATTCCAGATCTATTGCCATTCTTTTAGTTAGATTATTTATTAATTATTTTTTATTTAGGAGCTTCTTCATCCTTTTTATAATCACAAATGATCCAATTATAATGTTGTTAGCAATCACATACATATATATATATATATATTTTATATTCTTTATAATTTTTTCTATAAATATTTTTTTTTAGGAAATCTAAAAATACTTATTTTCAATTTATAATTTTTTGTTTAAAAACAATTACAGGATCTAAGAAAATATTCGCACCCTGAATGACTACGTTTTATTAATTTATCTAAGCCCTAAATAATATTAATTTATCTAAGCCCTAAATAATATTATGAAAATAAAATAAAAAGGCTTTTTACCTCATTCTGTACTTGGATGAATGTTCTATTTTGCAATTTCTGGATTTGCATGAATATTCTATTTTACAATTTATTCTTATTATTCGTTCAAAATGCATCTGAAATATATGACTCGTATCATTTAGGTACTTTTTCGTTTAATCTATTAAATGAATAAAAAAAATAGGATAAATTGAAAGAGGGTATTTTTATAGAATAATCCCTAAAAAGGGCAGGTCAGATTCATGTTCTACCCTCTTCTTCCAGCTGATATTTCTCTCACAAAATTTCTCAGATCCCAAACACAAACACCCCTTCATCTTCGTCAACATGATCACCCTCCTTTACTTTTCATATATTTCCACATCTAATTTTTGATATTCTTCATTTTGCTTTCTTACTTGTACAGCTAAAAACCAATTTACACAACCAAATTAAGGAAATAAGGAAGAGGCAGACCCAGAAAGACCCAATGCCATGAACGACTTCGAGGGTCTCTTGGCCTCCGATTTCGGCTTCAAAACTTCAGGCAAATCCGCCCCAATGTCTGCTTCTTCTGCTAATTCTCCAAAGGCCCCAAACTTCGATTTCGGATCTAGTGGGCCATCTCGATCAACTCGCACCACCAATTCCTTTAGTGGTCTCTTGCCGACGATCGCGATTCGACCTTCGGACCTCAAAAGCACAAGACTTTGGCGATAACTTCGGCCGCTCGGCGAGGTACTCGACCAAATCGGAAAGAGGTGAGCCTGGAGTGTCAAGGCCGACGAGATCGATGGTGGGGATTCGTAGTTGGGTTTCGGGTTTGGTATTGGGTCGGAGACCTTGTAGGACTTCGGGCGGGTGGATAAAGAAGCGAGGGATGAAGTTGAGGCTAGAGTCAACGAGGCCTTTGACTCCGAGCTTGGAGTTGTTGAATTGCTTGATTTCTTGGGCTCTGTCGTAATCCTGCTCGCCCATCACAGTGTTCGCCGCCATGCTCTTGGGTTGTTGGTGTTAGCCAATGTAATTAGCTTGTATATCTGTAACGGCTAGTATAGGACTTCGTTATTGTATTGGACTCTAGTTATGTATGGTTTTTCTAGTATGAGCTGTCACATTTGTATTTCCTTAGGACTCGGTCTTCCTGCTATATAGGAGGAACCTGTTAGTTTGCTATTGTGTATGTATTATTTATATGTCTTTCATTAATTAAATGAGTAAGCCATTTCTCAAAAGCTTATCAGAGCAGTTTCTGATCCTCCATTAATTTTCTTTTTCTTCCATTCCAAACAACAAAATGTCAACCTCAACGAACCCGTCAATCCCTATAAACATTGAAAACCAACTCATCACCATCAACACAGTTGCTCAAGCTCCTCTCAAATTGAATTCTTCAAACTATGCTTCCTGGAAAATTCAGTTTGAAACTCTCTTCGTCGGCTACGATATCCTAAGCTACATAGATGGATCAAAGCCTTGCCCACCAACAACCCTCACAACTGACATCATCACTGCTCCTAATCCTGCCTACAATCTCTGGATCAGGCAAGATGAGCTTATCCTAAACGCTCTCGTCGGCAGTCTCTCTCCCCCCGCTTATTTCATTTGTGGCGCCAACCACATCTTCCTATGAAGCCTGGAATATTCTCGCCACTATATATGCCAAGCCTTCTCGTGGCTGTATCAAGCAGGTGAAAAAAAAAGTTGAAGAATCTCACCAAAGGCACCATGAACATCACTGATTTTGTCTATTTTGTCAAGGCCAGATCCGATGAACTCGCTATCCTCGGTGCTCCCATGGACAACAAAGACCTTACCGAATTTTTTTTGGATGGTTTGGATGATGACTACAAGGAGCTTGTCCGAGCCGTCCAAGCCCGAGATGCTGCCATATCCTTCGATGAGCATCATGAGAAGCTTCTCTCATTTGAAGCGTCGCTTTAAACACAATCGCATTCCTCCACTCTTGGACCTGTCACCGCCAATCCCACCAATCGGAACTCCAACATCAGCAACTAGCAACCCTCAAAGAACAACTGGCCAATCGGAACTCCAACAGCAGCAACTGGCTACCCTCAAAGAACAACTAGCAACCCTTATTCTCTCCTACGAGGAATAACTTTCGCCCATCCTCCAACACAAACTTTCGACATGCCATGCCCAACAACCCCACAAACCAGGCAAGGAACAGTCGCCCGGCTGCACGTCCCTATCTAGGACATTGTCAAATATGTGGAACACAGGGACACACTACCAAACGTTGTCCCTCATTTCATCTGGTGCCAGTTCAAGGATCTAGCAATGCCAACTCCTCATACGACATGACACCATCATGGCAGCCATAAGCCAATTTTACCTCTCAGTCTACATCCAACAATGCACCGTGGTTACTGGATAGTGGAGCATCCCATCACGTCACTACGAACCTAGACAATCTCTCTCTCCATACACCTTACACCAGTCACGACGATGTTATGATCGAAGATGGTACCAAGCTTCCCATGAGTCACACTTGCTCAGTATTTCTTCCTACACCCACCTCATCTTTTGGCTTAAAAGATGTTCTGTGTGTTCCTAAAATGCAAAAAAATTTAATTTCCATTGCCTTGTTTTGTATAACTAATAATGTCTCTATTGAACTTGTCCCTACTTGCTTTCATGTGAAGGACCTACGGACGGGGGAAATCCTTCTGAAGGGCGGAACTAAAGACGGAGTATATGAATGGCCAGTTGCAAGCTCTACCTCGTCTCCTATTCTCGCCTTCTCCACTGTTAAAACAACAACGTCCATCTGGCACCAGCGACTAGGTCATCCAGCCCCATCTATTCTTAACCATATTTTATCAGTTTATCATTTAACTTTCTCTCCCCAAAAGGATTTATGCTGTCATGCATGCTTAAGCAATAAAAGTCATAAACTACCATTTTATACATCTATATTGGTCACTACTCGTCCCCTTCAAGTTATATTTTTTGATGTTTGGACCTCCCCCATTTTCTCACATGATGGATACAAATACTATGTAATTTTCGTTGATCATTTTACCAAGTACATGTGGTTCTATCCATTAAAACGAAAATCTGATGTCTAAACAGTGTTCAAACGTTATAAAGTCATTGTTGAAAAATATTTCCAACAAAACATTGTTACACTCTATTCAGATAACGGGGGAGAGTACCTAGCTCTCAAAGCATATCTTTCATAAAATGGAATTAGTCATCTCACTTCGCCACCAAATACACCCGAACATAATGGATATTCTGAATGGCGACATCGTCACATTGTCGAAACAGGCCTCACACTTCTTTCTCATGCCTCCATTCCAACCAAATTCTGGACTTATGCTTTCACCACTGCAGTTTACTTAATCAACATGATGCCTACCCCCACATTACACATGTCTTCTCCATATGAGTCCATCTTTCAAAAAAGTCCTAATTTTTCGAAACTCAAAGTGTTTGGGTGTTTGTGTTATCCCTGGTTAGGTCCATACACATCTCATAAACTTGATCCAAAGTCCAAGCTTTGTGTCTTTCTTGGTTATTCTCTCTCCCTCAAAGCGCATATCTTTGTTTTGAAAAATCAACCAAAAAAATGCATGTTTTACGCCATGTTCAATTTGTAGAGTATGCCTTTCCTTATAACTCTTCTCACACTGAACCACCAAGTCATACATCTCACGTGTCTAACTGGATTCCTCCTATCATTATCGTCTTTTCTACACCTCCACAGCAACTGGCTCTCTCTGCTCCATCTCAACAACGCCCTGAATATGTTTCTCCTTGTATGGGCTCTTCACAGCATCCTCCATCATCTCCACCATGCCCTGCCGAAGCTCTGCCATTTATCGCCTTCTCCCAGCAACCTACGCCGCAGGTAGTTTCTCTTCCACCACACATCAACCCCATACTTCCCACCCCGCACCTACACTCTCACCCACCTCCACCACTACTCCCAAATAATTCCCAACACCAAATGATCACTCGGTCCAGGAACAATATCAAGAAACCAGTCCAAAAACTCACTATTCACACCATTAAATCAGCCAACACCACAACTGAACCCTCTACCACTTCTCAGGCCATCAAATGTCCCAACTGGCGTAAGGCTATGTCTGAAGAATATGACGCTCTTGTCCGTAATGGCACGTGGGAACTTGTTCCACCTGATGGTATTACTAACCTTGTTGGATGTAGGTGGGTTTATCGCATCAAGACACTTTGATGGTTCCATTCACAGGTTTAAAGCACGTCTTGTTGCTAAAGGGTTTCCCCAGCGTCCTGGGGTGGACTACTATGAGACTTTCAGTCCTGTTGTTAAGCCAACAACTGTCCGTTTGGTGCTTAGTCTTGTTGTCAGCCAGGGATGGACTCTTAAACAGTTGGACATCAACAATGCCTTTCTTCAAGGCCGCCTCGCTGAAACCGTGTACATGGCGCAACCACCTGGGTTTGTCGATCGTGACAATCCCTCTTTTGTTTGCAAACTACACAAAACCATTTATGGGCTTAAACAAGCGCCTCGAGCCTGGTACTTTAAACTGCGCCAATTTTTGTTGGCCTCTGGGTTCCGAAACTCTCACTTATATACCTCTAGGTTTATCTTTAACAGTGACTAGCATGTTTTATATTTATTGGTTTACGTGGATGACATTATTGTCACAGGAAGCAACGATGTTATTCTCTCACAGTTTGTTTCATGCCTTGCCCAACGCTTCTCCCTTAAAAACCTTGGTGCTTTGTCTTATTTCTTGGGTGTTGAGGTACTCTCTCACAAGCATGGACTCCTACTCTCCCAACGCAGGTACATCACTGACCTGCCCACTCGCTTGCACATGCTGGAAGCCAAACCAGTCCTCACGCCCATGCCAAGCAATACCTCTGCTGTTTCCTTAGTGTCTGGCTCACCTATACCAGATCCCACCATTTATCGTGAAGTTGTAGGGAGTCTTCAGTATCTCTCCCTTAACAGACCGAATGTGTCCTTTGTTGTGAACAAAATGTCTCAGTTTATGCATTGTCCAACTGATGCTCACTGGACCCTTGTCAAGCGCATCCTGCGCTATCTTCTTGGTACACTCAACAAGGGTCTTCTTCTACGCCGTGACTCCTCTTGTTCTCTTCATGCTTTTGCTGACAAACTTCATGCCTTTTTAGATGATGATTGGGCTGGAAACAAGGATGATTATTCCTCCACCAGTGCCTATCTAGTCTATCTTGGGCGTAATTTAATTTCTTGGAGTTTGAAGAAACAACGGACCATTTCCAGGTCCTCAACGGAGGTTGAGTATCGCTCAATTGCAGCCACTGCTGCTGAGCTAAGTTGGGTATGTTCGCTGCTTTAAGAGCTTGGCGTTACTCTTCCCTATTCTCCTGTGGTCTACTGCGACAATTTAGGGGCGACTCAGTTAAGTTCCAATCCTATTTTTCATTCTCGTATGAAGCATGTTGCAGTGGATTATCATTTCATTCGTGATCAGGTTCAATCTAGTAAGCTTCGCGTCGCTCATGTTTCTTCCGCTGACCAATTGGTTGATCTTCTGACCAAGTCACTATCCACCTCTCAATTTCAACTGTTTCGTGACAAGATTGGCCTCTCTGATCGTGGCCTATCTTGAGGGGGCATGTTAGCTAATGTAATTAGCTTGTATATCTGTAACGGGTAGTATAGGACTTCGTTATTGTATTGGACTCTAGTTACGTATGGTTGTTCTAGTCTGAGCTGTTAAGCTCACATTTGTATTTCCTTAGGACTCGGTCTCTCTGCTATATAGGAGGAACCTGTTAGTTTGTTATCGTGTATGTATTATTTATATGCCTTCCATTAATGAAATGAGTAACTCATTTCTCAAAAGCTTCAGCTCTATCAGTTGGGTGGAATTTGGTGCCTTCGTCGTCCGTGTAAAGCTATCTTAGCCCATAGATATATAGATTATATCGTGATTTCTTGGACTTTATCTTGCCCTTACAGCCACGAGTTGGTAGGTTCCGTGTGCCAACAATTCAACAACAGTCAAATTGGTTTGTCCTTTAATCCATTTCTCTTGAAGGAGAAGTAGTTCAATCTCTCCAAATGGAAATGGAGCTTCAAATGAGACGTTCCCTTTTCTCCATCAATGCCGCAATTCTGCAAATCCTTTCGCGCCTACAGTCAATTGGTACCGCGAAGGTCCAATTTCCAGAGCCCAGACCTTCCCACCGATGACCAGACCTTCAGAGCCGGTGGGATTGGAATTGGGTATGATTTTGGTGAGGTTATGATGGTGGGTTTGGTGATGGTGAGTAATGTCTCTGTTTGGGTGATGGTGAGTAATGTCTCTGTTTGGGTGATGGTGAGTAATGTTTCTGTTTGGGTGAAGGTGAGGGAAGATAGTCAATTTATCCTGTTTTTTGCCATCCACTTAACAGATTAAACGAAAAAACACATGAGTTTGACGATTCGTGTGTTTCATGGTGCATTTTAAACGAATAATGAGAATTAGATGTAAAATGAAACATTCATACGAATACATAATACATTTAAGGTAAAAAGCTAAAAAAAAAAAGGACAACGTAGGTTACAGCTACAAACTAATACTTCAACAATCACCAAAAATCACCATCAATGAATAATAAAGTGTGATGTGATTTTTGTTTTTCTTAATGAGTTTGTATCATCTCAAAATGTTCAAAAAATTGGTCATGCCAAATTTTCATGGTGTGATATTCCAACCCAATATGAATGAATTGAATGTGAACCCGCATTATATACGGGTCTCAATATCACTAGTTAGATGAATTTTAACCAACTCAGGTTACCCTAAATCCCTATCAGTCAGTCTAGAGTTTAAAATTGATGCGCCAAACGTAAATTTATCTATCTCCTTAATCTAGTCTTGGCTAGCACCATGTAACAACACAGCCCTGAAGTAAATTAAATTTAATCCATTCATTAAGTACTAATCCACGTAACGACTAAAGCGATGCAATTTGAATTTGAATGCAAATTGTGGTTGCATTGCTCTTATTGAATACCAAAACTTGAAAACAAAATTTAAAATAAAATAAAATAGTAATCTGAAGACTGTCCCAATCAATAAAGTGTAAGTACGTGCTCAAGAATTCACAAGAGGTCGTTTAGCCTCGGTTTACGGCTACCACTGCTGGAAACCCATGCCATGCATAATGATACGAACAACGTCAACATGAAAGCTACACTTCAGTAACAAGTTTTTTTTTGTACTGGAACACCTCTGTAACAAGTTAACAACACAAAACATCTAAAGCTACGTAACATCTGTCAACTCCAATAACCATGTGTAATGTCACTTGTATATATTATCTACACATCATAAAATATATGTAACTAATCAAATTAGCTAAGATCCCATTACTAATCAAATTAGCTATGATCCCATTACGCACCTTAAGTCATTGTACATACATACATTGAACCGATTCATGACATAATTTAGCTAATATCCCATTTCGCACCTGAAGTTATTGTACATACATCCGTTGAACCGACTACATGACATAATTTCTCTTCATTTAAGTGTCATTTGTTTTAGAACATGCAAACAAATCCCCACTCTTGCTTTAGCTTCATAATCTTGGTCTTCTTCCTTTTGTTAATTCCATTTTCTTCATTTTCTACCCAGGTTTGTTAATAAAAAAAATGGCTTTTATTTGTAGCGCCATAAATATCAATCATCATTAATCTAACAAATTGAAGCGGCTAGATATTAAACACACAGTTGACAGCAAAATGAACATTATCTCAACTCAAAACATATCTCTTCCCCATCTGACAATACGCAGTTCAACCACTATATCCTCGACTCGCCTTTTAACTCCGGGTCCCTGAAACCAAAAATGAGTCACAAGTCAGATAAACTCCGAAGTTCAAGGGGTTCATAGCCAATAGCTATTTGCGGAGAATCAACCATACCTCTGAATGTGATCGAGGATGAGAAGCCTTGGTCCTGGGGGGATTTTCACGTCTCTAAGAGCACTGCAATGGGGTTGCAAATGGAATGAAGGCCATCAAAACATATAGAAGTTACATTTGTTCATAGATATGGACAATTGGACATAAAAAGTGACTTTACGAGTATTTGGATAATAAATAATTTGAAATTCTGCTACTTGCCTATCATTCAGCAGAGGCAAAGTCTTATCTGATAATAATCCTTTCTTGAAATTCTTCTCATAATTCTGGAGGCCCAGGTTACTCAACATGCTTCTGGTTTTCGAGTAGTAAATATCTTCAGCTGGTGGTTTATTAAACTTATGCCCCAACTGTATAACCATGTGAAAAGTTCTTTAAGAGCAGCTAAAAAACAATTTCAAACTGAGACCCCCACATGTAAAATACATACATGTAAGGCATGGTGATTCATTTGTAGGGATTTTCAAAATGAAATTATCAGCACTACATCTTCAGCTATTTCCTTGACTTAAAAATGGTATGCCCCTAAGCTTGTGTAGCTTATAAGGACTAAAAAATGAACGCACTTTACCCTTTCAGCTACTATCAAAATGGTAAATTATATTGTATCGAGCCTCACCTTGAACATTCCACCTTGAATAAGTGCAAAGAAAAGTCCAGAAGTGACTGCGTTTACTGCTTGATTGGGGGCACCCATGCCACTCACCAGTGAAAACAGGACTCCCGAACCAAAACCTGCCACCATACTGCAATACATGGAATAAAAATAAGGTTGTCACAAAACGAAAGAAGCAAAGACCACGCGTACTAAACATAAACCTGCACATAGTGATACAAATGAAGAAGAATTCAATAGATGATTCACATCCAGTTGACATATAGTGAACCAGATAGAATAAAGAGACATCTTCAGAGTCTCCAGTAGTTTAGAGAATTCTTAAAAGTATGATCTCAGTGAAACAAAGAGGAAGGTATAAGTTTCAGTTTCCCAAAATGAACCAAAGAAACCAATCTACTAAAGTCTGTTTCTTACTCCTCAAAAAGACTAATACAGCCAAAAAGCATCAAGGCAATTCTGCATATGATAGGGCATTAAGATAAACTTCAATAGAGAGGCTAACCTAAATAGTTTCACAATTCAAACAATTTAAGGTGAATCTCAAAAGAGAATAAGTTTTCTTTGCCACGCCAGGGTATCACAAAACATGCATCCACAATGACATAAATATGATGTTACACAACCATTAGGCTTAGAAGATTGAACATGGAAAAGATTATGATAATCTCTTCACTACAGCAATCAAAGAATATACAGCCAGACCCAGTTCAACAATAACCTCAATTGATAGCGAGTAGGATATCATAAAAAATATAGAGGAAAAGAATAGGCTCACGTAGACTCGACATCTTCTTTGCCTCTCAATCTTCTCATGACGCAGGATATGCCAGCATTGGCACCAGTCATAACAGCAAAGTTGCGAGCTTGTATCAAGGGACCACCAGCAAGGGCCTGCAGCCAAAGTAAACAATTGGTATATATCAAGAGAACTGCTTAACAAAAGAATGGGACTATTCTGAATAATCCACACACAACAAAGGTTTTGGGTGAATCTGTTATCATCGAGAAGAAACTCATGTTCTGTATAATTAGCTCACAACTAAAGCATGGATAGAAACTTTAGAGTTCATAATAACATATACGACAACGAGAACAAATTCCGCCAAAAAAGTGAAAAGGAACCAAGAGGAAGAAAAAGTTTTAATTTCTGAGCTGACACATTGTATTTTAATTTTTACTTGGTTTAGCTTATTATTGTATACTTTGATCCTATCTGAAAACCAACAATATGCAGAATTCTAGGTTCCATAGTGACTGTTCATTTCCCCAAGTTTCTAAACAACCAACTAAAGATTTACAGGCACCAAAAGTAATCAAAACAACGAACTATAATATCCCGAATTAAACTTAGTCCTTTGTTCGGTTACCAAGAACTGCTAGACATAAGGGGGTGTGCTACTAGTGAAGGTTCAACTTTTCTCTTAACTTTCATTTCAGACGCCTATTGAAATCCAATCCAATCGAAACAAAGGGTAATTTGTAATTAAACCACAAAAAAAAAAGATTTAATCTGAGATAGAGAGAGGAAGAGTGAGACCTGAGCTTGCTTGAAGGAGGCCATGGCTTGGGGGTTGAGGGCGGCCTGAGGTGGAGGAGTGGGAAGAGAGGAAGAAACGTCTTTGCTGAGAGTACCCATGAAGGCACCGATAGCAGCTCCCTGACCACCGCTTGTGAGTGTGACTACGGCCGCCTCCACAGGCAAAGATTGCTTGGCCAACCAACCCTTGAACCCAGTCTCTAGCTCCCTGAACCGTGCCTGAAACTGCTCTATTGGGTTTTGGTTTTGCGGAGGTATCATTTTCGCTACCATCAATCCCTGTTTTCCCTGTTCCATCAATTGAATTTCCCAAGTCAATTCAATTCGATTCTTCTTCTTCACTTCTCTTCTCTAACAGTGTCGGAGCATACTAGGGTGCGCCGTGTGCGAGTCTATGGATAACGAGGTTTCTTCGTTTTTTCCCTGTTTATATTTTACGCTATTCAAAGTCCTACGCTATTCAAAGTCCTACGAGGGATCGAGGATGCTCTAATAATAATAACTCTTACTCGTTATGAAAAAAAAAATGGTAAAAAAAATAGCTTTTTACTCTATATGTTTACGGAATATGAATTTTAATCTTAAAATGATCCATAAATTTAATTTTGTGTCAGGATATTCCATGAATTTCCATTTTGTCTCAATTTACTCATTTTTCATCTAATTTAACCGCTCACCGTTAATTTGAAGGGCAAACTTGTCACTTTGAAATCCTGATAAAATTCTCATAAAGAAATTTGTTGGTGAGAAGAATAAATAGAAGGCAAAAAAGTTCATATTTTGATTATGTCGAATAAAATTCCTTTGTTTTCCTGTGTGTGTGGAGTCTGCAGAGTCTGCACTATATGTATGTCTCTGTTACTCCCTCATTTCTGCTGTGTGTTTTCTACGTTGAAGGTGCAGTTGAGCAGTTGTGCATCTGAGTTGTAGAGAATTTCACAAACCTCTCTCACTCTCAGACTCTCAGTCTCTCAGACCCTTCAAACACTCATTTCAACCTTCAAGCTTCCATTTTTTCACTCACCAAGATCGCCATGGACCTCTGTTTCAATCAGAACCCAAAGCCCATTTCGCCTCCGCCGTCACTTTCCCGCTAAATGCCCCAAACCCACCACCATTATAGACCAAGCTTGTAATTTTCACTGAAAACCCATCACTTCAATGACTCACTGAAATCCTCTGGTCTTCAATTGAATTTAATAAATTTTGAGTTTTGAAGGGTTTTAGATTTCTAGGTTGGTGTTCAAAAAGATTAGAGAAAAGTTGAAAGGGAAGAAATTGGGATTTGGCTTTAGGGTTTTCGGCAGAAAACCACCAACGATCTGCTACTTAGGGCAGATTGAGGGAAGGAAATTGGGGCAGAGGAAGGAGATCGAAGTCGCAGTTGATAGAAACTGATGTCTTCGATGTGGTTGCCTTCACGTGGCGGACGCTTGAAGCCCTTTGTCCTCGCCTCTGGGCGTTTTTTTCTACTTCAATTGACTTTGCGTGTTTTCGCCTCATGTGGTGACTTACTTAAAATGACAAATTTGTCCTTTAAGTTAACAGTGAATAGTTAAATTAGATTAAAAAAGAGCAAGTTGAGATGAAAATGGAAATTGAAGGAGTATCTTAGCACAAAATCAAATTTAAGGATCATTTTGAAATTAAAGTTCATCTTCAAGGACATCTCGAATAAAAAGCCAAAAAAAAACAGGAAAACCCCCTAAGTCCTAATAACTCTTCGCTCCTCAATCTGACCTATCTACTTGTATCAAAAAACAAAATCTGACCTATCTACTGTATGTTTGTTGGGCTTGAGCTTCCAGGTGGGTTTTTTAATGCGTCAATCATAGTTATTTAAAATTTTAAAGGAAGGTGGGCCTTAGGACGATTCCGTACTCATAGAATGGGCTTTGAAGTTTTTTTATTAGTTAATGGGCTTTGAAGTTTGGAATAACATCCGAAGATTACTCCTCGGTACTAGGGAGGAGATGGAATTTGGAAGAGGTGAAGAATGAAGTGAAGGAAGAGCGACTGAGAATAGAGTGTGGATAAATCATAAATGAAGGCGGTCACAGCCACAGCCAAGGGCGGGTTTATCTCTTACAGTAGTGCTAGAACTGAAGAACGCCACTGTCATTTATGGGGCAAGAAAACGCTCTCCCTCCATCTGCCTGTAAACCCACCTCGGCTCCTATTAAATTTAATAGTATGTGCCAATGGCACCAGTACGAATGACGGTGCCAATGGCACCAGTACGAATGACGGTGCCAATGGCACCAGTACGAATGACGGTGCCAATGCCTCAGGTACCACTGCTAGAGGACGCAGACTTCTTAAAATTCGTGAAGAGAAGAGGAAGCGCGAGTATGATCGCCTTCACAACTATCCTGCTTGGGCCAAGTAGTTCTATCTCCATATTTCTTAACTTTTCCTCTTTGTTATTTTCCTTTATTTCATATTTAATTTGTTATGTATTTCTTGTTGCCTGTTGGGTTGGGTCTCTTCCTCTCTTTCTCGCAGAGTGCTGGAAGACGCCTGCAAAGACGATACTGAGCTGCGAGCGGTTCTTGGAGATAGCATTGGCAACCCTGAGCTCATGAGGAAAAGGGTTGAAGAAAGAGTTCGCACCAAGGGTAGGGACTTCAGCAAATCGAAAACCGGTTCTGTCCTTGCCTTCAAAGTCACCTTCAGAGAGTAACTTTTTACTTCAAAATTATCCTTCTTTCTTCTGTTTGTTTAATATATATATATATATATATCTATCTTTTCTTGAATGTTCTTTTGGTTCCTGACAGCTTCAATCCTCTTGGTTCCCACATATGGTTTGAATTCTATGGATCGCTATCTGATCGTGATGTCGATCTCTTTGGCAGTGTATGCCCACTTGATTCATTTCTGCATGTTCTTTGAAATTATAACAATTTATTCTATCTCGGTGATTTATTATTTATTTTGAATATTTGTGCAGGTTATTCAGTCATGGTATGTCTTGGGACGTTTGGGTGCCTTTAATTCTGCTAATCTGCAGGTTGGTTCGTAGTTTTCTATTTACCGTACTTTTTTACTTTCGTTCCATCTATGTACGTGATGTACAACTAGTAACCAGGGTATATAAATTAGAGAGGAGTTTTGGAACTAGAACAATAAAGAAATAGATAGACCGAATAGAATCCAGAAGAAAAAGAAGAGCAGATAATTTGAAACAGAAATTTAGAAGAGAAGTAAAGAACAGGAATACGAAAGTAACCTGAATGAAAGGAAAAAAAAAGAGGAATACAAATAAAACAGGAAACTAAATTAAAATATCCTTAAGATATCATGCTGCATCACTATGTGCTACTGGCCTGTTATGAACCTTTATTGTTTTGTCCAATATATATTGTTGAACACCTTGAGTTCTTACAACTCTACTTAACACCTAAAATATTGTATATTGGTAGTACTGAATAATTTAGCCTGATTGGTGATCTTAAAGAGAGTAATTTTCGTATACAAAAGTTTCTTTAGAAATAAAACAACCTGGAATGTATTGAAAAAAATACAATTAACACAGTCAGTCCATGTTTGGACTTTGGACTATGGAGTGATCAGGGTTTCGTAGTGATCATGGAAATGCTAATGAAGTATATGAATACGCAACATCCTGTTGCCAGAATTGCAACGGAAAAAGTCTACAAAAGGTATATCTTAGGAGCAATGCATCTTCCTATAGAAAGTAACTTGGAATTTCTGAATTATGATGCATGTGACAATTAGGTATCATTTAGGCATTTAGCAGTTAAGCCTTGTGTAGGGTTTATCTTCCTGTAGAAAGTAACTTGGAATTTCTGAATTATGGTGCATGTGACAATTAGGTATCATTTAGGCATTTAGCAGTTAAGTCTTGCGTAGGGTTTATCTTAGGAGCAGATCTCTCCATTGGATTATGGTTGCCTCAACGGGCTTAACATCTCGTTCTTATTAATCAATGCTTCATCTGGTTGCTGACAATTTGGAAGGAAAAGGCTTTGCAGTCTAAGAATTCATGTTCCTTTCTCTGTTATCTTGCAAGCAAGTTTGGTTAGACCACTAAAAGGTGGAAGAGGTTTGGTTTCTGAAGTTTATTTGTTTACTTTCATTGTTTCGCATTATTTTGATACCACAGAATCTATCACAACGTCACCAATTAGATTGTAACATAACTGGAGACAATTCTGCTATTAGATTGTAGCATAGTTTCAATTACATGCTATTTAGAGTGGTGTTGTAGATGATACTTGGGTGCGACAACACATTGCTCCTCTTGAAACAGTTTACATCGGTCAATAGGCATTGTAAAGTCATATAACTTCATTAGTTAGCTAGTTTAGAATTTTTTGTCTAATGTGAGAGGTACTTGTATCAGATGATATGTAGAAAGTTTGTCTTCATCTTGTCAATTTGCCATTTTGATTTATTCTCTTTTAGTAACAGGTGTTGCTATGAGTATAAGGATTGAAATGTGCTAATATAGTATTGATGGCAGCTTGCAAATTCTTCTATGGAATACAATCCCCTCTACGATGTGGATAAGGGTTTCAAAGTGATGCCATCTTCATTTCATGATATCAGTGATGTTGAGTTTCAGGATAATTGGGGTCGTGTTTGGTATGCTTCGCAGAACTTGGCTGAATTTTAATTTTGTAGTACTTTGTAAATCTTGTCTATATCATATGAGAGTTCAAATTTAAATGTACTGCAGGGTAGACCTTGGTACAGCCGACTATTTTGCCGTTGATGTACTCCTCAACTGCTTGACAGTCTTGAGTTCAGAGTAAGTTTGAATAATCTAAAGTAAAGCTAAGAAGATAGATATCTCTATATTGACTGGACGGAAATTGACTGCATTGCATTGCATTCTTTTCTTGCGTTCTTTGGTGGCAGATATCTGGGCATTCAACAGATCATTTTTGGTGGCCATCGCATCGGTGATTGGGAAGAGGGGATGACCAACACGGAGTATGGATACAAGTACTTCAAGATCTGAATATATCCTGTCCATTGTCCAACTTTTATTGGTACCTCTTCCGAGGGCGTAGTTAGAGTCTTAGAATTTTATATATGGCAATTTGAGACCATGTCTTATGCTTTGCTATTTGGATCCATATTTTTATTCTTGTGAGGAAGATGGACCATGGTCCAGCCGTTTCAGTAGTTGGTGGTGGTTTGTTTATCTCTGTAAAAGAGTGTTGCAAACTTCTACTCGCCAGTGGCCAGGCACAACTATGATGTACGGTGAAGGGGAGGGGTTGGCTTCGGGAGTGAGTTTTCAATGGTTTTTTGGGTATAGAATCCGTTCAAATAGGTGGTTTGGTCATTTATGACATGACGTGGATTTCCCAAAGCCTTATATATGTTTGAAATTAGAGGATCTAAAGGCTCAAAAATGATTAATTTTTCAATGTATCCCAATATAATCTTACCATTCCATTATATTCTTAAAAATATTTTATTTATATTTTCCACTGGAGTATAATGGGTGAATTGAAAGAAAAATCTAAATTTTTGTCTAAAAAAAAAAAAAAAAATCTAAATATGTTTAGATTTCCCTTTTTTGTTTAAGTATTTAACGGTTTCACATCTTAATTTTATTTTAATTTCTTTTTGGTCTGAGCTCAGCATCAGTGAATTTGTAAGAGAGTGAGATGGGTGGTCGTGTTAAGAGTGGCTCCCACATAATTAATTATGAAAGAGAAGGATATATATATATATATATATATATGTGTGTGTTATTATTGTTTTTATTATTACTATAATATTATTAAATATCAAAATCTATATAATTATATTTGTGTGACAAACTTTATATTAGTTATTAAAGTAAATACAATATATTTTTTTGAGTAATTGTAAATTACAAAACAAAACAAAAAAGAAGGAAGAAACGGAAAATAATCAATATAAAGAAAGGTAAG
The DNA here is from genome assembly GCA_037349345.1 of Oemleria cerasiformis. Lineage (NCBI taxonomy): Eukaryota > Viridiplantae > Streptophyta > Magnoliopsida > Rosales > Rosaceae > Oemleria > Oemleria cerasiformis. Next base: position 12,741,463 of record JAZGTL010000031.1, read on the forward strand.
AGAGTTAAGGAAGGTGAGGAATGGAATGATGGGTGGGTAGTCCGTTCAATTTTCATTCGGGGGAGCGATAGAGACCCTGGTTCAATTGCTCTCATCTAAAGATTGATTATCTTCGAAGACAACCGTATTTTTACTCATTTTTAAGAACCCTTAAATTTTATTTCTTTTAAAGAGAAGATGTGTAATTTAAATTTATAATATTTTTTAATGAGATTTTTTGCTTATATGGGGACAAAGATTTCTTGGAATTTTTAGTCATTATATCCATTCATTGTCTAGTATTCAGAGTTTACCTCGATTTGGAATAGAGTCAATAATTTTATATGCATTATGTGGTTATTCATGGGATATATCAATTATCATAAGTGACCAGTGAACCTCCAACATAGATAATATTTGCATAATGTTGTAGTGAACTTTCTTGTTTCACTATTTTCATTTAACGAATTGTCCTTATATATAATATTTGCAATAATTCATTTTCTATATTATAATTTCAAGAATTTTTTTGGTAAAAAATCAATATAATTGGAACCCATCGATCATTCACATGTATCAAACAATTTAACAATATTAATAACAATTAAGATTCTTATAATGAACCGTTCATTTAGGAGTTGATCATTTTCGATTACAATATATATATATATATATATATATATATATATATATATATAATAACAATAAACGGAACGAGTGAGACGGTGAGATTCCTCAGGTGGATGCAAAATATTATCCATTATAATAAGGACATAAGTTTTTTATCAAAATTTTGAATTTCAAATATTTTGTTTTAAAAAAAATCAGAATAAGCCAAAATGTAAAAGCTTAAATATATATATATTTCTATTATTATAAAATCAGAACTTACTTTGTAGAAAATAAATAAAGGTGAAATAGTAAAAGCAAATTTGAAACTTAAAATCAAATAAAAATAACACTTTAAATTAAAAAAGGGGTAGTTACTCCATTTTAATTTTTTCTTACATTTTTGAGAAATTATATATTTTAAAGTTCTAAGCTCTGACGAAAAGTACTTTCACATATGTATACTTTAATTTTTTTTTTAATTATATATATATATTTTTATGTATAATATAATTCTCTCTCTTAGTTTAAAATAAAAAAACAAAGGGAAAATTAAAAATGTTAAAATTAACGACGGCAGACGGTGACTGAAATCGTGAATGAGCCTCATACTCATACCTGCGTCTATGCGCTTTCATTCATATATTGCCACTGGCCCGCCGCTGCTTTTTTGTTTGAGCAACCAAAGAAAATAAAAGTTTCTTGCGCTAGGGAAGTGATGCGGAGTTTGAAGCTGAGAAATAGAAGATAAGGAAATTCATGGCTTTGTTTACAGTAGTATCTCCCGTCGCTGGTTTACTGCGACAGTAACTTCCTCCAACTTTAATTATCTTGTAAGAATACTCTATTACGCTACTGTTTTGTCCTTCCGTCGCGTATATTTTCAATTTTGACAAGAAAGGGACTAACCATGTAGTGCGTCAAGGAACAAGAGAGAGACCTCAACTTGAGCAGAAAAAAAGCAGAGAGACCTCCAAGCCAGCCAAAGAGCAAGCAACGTTTTTCATTTCCTTCCACAATGTACCTTATTTTATGAGCTTCTACTGTTCTTCTTGATTATCATCATTATGATTATTTATTTGTTTCTTTTTTTTAGTCTCAAGTCTGATCTAACCTATTTCATCCCTAAAAGTATATCTGTATATTGTAAGTTGAATTTTGAATTTTTAAATTTGAAGGAACGGAGTGAGTTCTTCGAGATCCGGACTCAACCAGATGAAACGACCATCGTCGTTGTCGTTGTGATCGTCATCATCATAATCAGCGCAGGATTTGATTTGAATGTGTGGAGTGGAGTGCTGCTATTGCTATTCTTATTTAAGAAAAAGATTAAGAATTTTTAGGGTTTCTTTTTTCTTTCTTTGCCCATGACTACTAAACGCGCTTACAAGCTACGTATCCTCCTCTTGATTAATTATGGTCATGAAATACTATACAATTTCCATTGTCTGCAGATTGCACATATTATATTTAATCTTAAACCTATGTATGTATAAATGAGTATAAAATTAAGAAGACTATATGTAGTGGTTTTAGCCTTAACCTTGGTTCAGAGGAATTTGTAGCACATTCTGCAAATGTGAATTGCCTCAAGATTGGCAGAAAATCTTCCAGAGTTCTTGTCACGGGCGGAGAAGATCACAAAGTCAATCTCTGGGCCATTGGGAAACCCAATGCCATACTGGTAACCTTCTCTCCCTCTCTCACCAGGCAGGCTTTTTATGTTTTTCCCTGAATTTAATTGCTAGTTTGTTTAGGTGGGATTTGGATTTGGATTTAATAACAAAACTAAATTTGATACAAAATCAGAAAGCACTAGATTGAATGTATTTTATATAACTAGATGTAGTGCTTTTGAAAGGGATTTGAAGTAACTACATGCACAAATTCATTTGAAATCCATTTGCTCTCAACAGTTTTCTTCTTATTCAAATCGTAACATACATGAATTGTAATAATCTAAACAACTAGATTGAATGGATTGGAAATAACTAGATGCAGTGCTTTTGAAATAACTATATGCAGTTATGCACGTTCATTTGAAATCCATTTGCGTAACCCTTTTTTCTTATTCAAATCCTAACATACATGATTTGTTATAGTCTAAACAACCAATTTAGCTTTGATATAAAATCCAGATCAAAATCGCTACCTAAACAATTGAACCTTCAAGGTTTTCTGCCCGCGTCATCTTCTTGTCAGTTTAACTGACAATGATGCAAAATTTCCAGCAAGAACTGTATAATTATCAACTTGGACCAAATTTGTTGTATTTTTGAATCTAATATGCTCAACGTGCCTTCATACCCAGAGTTTGTCTGGACACACCAGTGGAATTGATTCAGTAAGCTTTGATTCTTCAGAGGTTTTAGTAGCTGCAGGAGCTGCAAGTGGTACGATTAAGCTTTGGGATTTAGAGGAGGCAAAGAGTATGCCGTTTACACTTTACTCTGCTATATATTCCTAAATTCCTCAGAACATGAGACTGCAATGGCTGTTCTCTCAAATTGTCTTTCATGTATCTTTTTTGTTTTTGCAATTTGATTTCGTGTATAGTTGTTCGCACACTTACCGGTCACAGATCCAATTGTATATCTGTGGACTTCCATCCTTTTGGGGAGTTCTTTGCATCTGGCTCCCTGGACACAAATCTCAAAATATGGGATATCAGGAAGAAGGGGTGTATTCACACATACAAAGGCCATACGCGAGGAGTCAATGCTATAAGATTTACCCCAGATGGCCGTTGGGTTGTTTCTGGTGGAGAGGACAACACTGTGAAGGTTTGAATTGCTTTCCTCTTACGAAATATCTTCTTAGGCTGTTATGAATGTTTATACATGTAATCTATAGATAGTAAACCTAAATATGCCATTTGCTTCTGACACAATATGAACCAATATTCAATATTTAACAGTTGTGGGACCTGACTGCTGGAAAACTGCTGCATGATTTCAAATGTCATGAGGGCCAGATTCAGTGCATAGACTTTCATCCGCACGAGTTTCTACTAGCCACAGGTTAGTGATAATTCTGCTTTCACCCATCAGTTATGCGTCTTGCTGGTGTTATTTGCTGTTAGTGTATCCTGATAGTAGTCCGTTCTCCCTTGACATATTGGATTATTGTTTCTATGTTGAAGTGTCATTTTGTCATCCTACATTTGAACGTAGGTCATTGCCTCATTGTAGGCTGCTTCTCCCTTGCTATGGATAAGTAGTTTAGTACACTGTTTCATTTATTAACAAAAATTGGTCTACCCCTAATCTGGTTCCTAACTGTAGGTTTCATATAGCCCATTGGCTCTTAGCTGCGACGGTTTGATTCTTTGAATGCCCTGGTGTCTGGTGCTTTGTGTGTTTAGAGTGCGTTTTATACAATGGGCAGGAGTTGACAAGCTATAAAAAACTCCCCCAATCCCTTAGGTTTACGAATTGTGACTTCATTCTGTGACATTAATTGGAATATGTAGGCATACTTAGGTTCAAAATAATTTCTTAGTTTTAAGGTTGTTTGCAACTGTTAGTGTTCATTTTATGATTAGAGATATGCCTAGTAGAGCTTCCATTAATTTGTGGCATATGTCTCCTTTCTTTTAAGGGTGAAAATGTTCTCATCTATTTGACTCCATTGTTGTGCTCTTCCTACTTTAAATTCAGCCTGCTTCCTTCTCAAGTCTCATGCTTCCTTCTGAGTTGTATTGATTCTGTTATAGTTTTCTACTTTTAATATGTATATGTTTTTTGTTAATGGTTTTGACTATTGTAAGAAAAGTTTAGTTTCCTAAGTTTTGAGGTCTACCTTTCTGAAGAAATCACTGAATTTGGAGAACAGTACAACCTTAGCTTGTTTCTAGTTCCTGCTTTTATGCCTTTGACGCAGAAGACTAAGTGCATGTTTCTTTTGCTCTTATGCTTTGGTTTCATTGTTACAAATATTCAAAACGTTCGGATATGCCACTGAAGCAGTTCCAGGATTTTTTGTGCTAGTAGAACGTTTCGTCTTTTACTGTATAAGTGCTCACACCCTTTTGCTATTTAATCTATAATTTTTCGGATAGAATAGAATATTCATATTTCTTTTGTTAACATTGGTTTTTTTGTTTGAAATTTCCATAGTAGGGTTTAAGGTGATCTATAAAGCTGGAGTCACAAGCTTTAAACTAGTCAAAAACTTTCAGTGCTGATTGTAATTTATCATCTCCCTTTTTACCTATAGAAAAATCATGTAGCTATGTTCATTATTTATTTCTGCCACCGAGATGTCAACTTGATGAGTCGAGCTGTCTACAATAGTTGTTTCATTTCTTAGATACATGCTCTGTATCAGCTGTCAATGTCCCTTTAGAAAAGTAGGAATAATATTGCCAATTTATAACTGTGTGGGTTTTTTCAAACCTCAATAATGTTTGTAACATGATGCTTAAATGATATGAATTGTTTATTACTTGTTCTTGTACCATATAAACCCTAAGCTCTGGTAATGTGTAATCATCAACAGTGCACATCTCTCCATGTGTATTATTTTTCTTATATTTCTCTTTTTGCCTCTAATTTCTTTTCAGGTTCAGCGGATAGGACAGTCAAATTTTGGGACCTTGAAACCTTTGAGCTAATTGGCTCAGCTGGACCTGAGGTACTGTATACCCCATGAATAATGATAAAAGTAATGGTTCAAATTGTTATCTGTCTAATCACTAGTTTCTAACAGACAACTGGAGTGCGTTCTTTGACTTTTAGTCCTGATGGGAGGGCCCTACTCTGTGGATTGCATGAAAGTTTGAAGGTAAGCTCATGTACTCCATCACAATCAGGGTTGTGAAATATGCCTACTTAAACTCTTATTATGTAGGTTTTCTCGTGGGAGCCAATAAGATGCCATGATGCTGTGGATGTGGGATGGTCCCGATTGTCAGATCTTAACTTTCATGAGGGAAAGCTTCTTGGATGCTCATACAATCAGAGTTGTGTTGGAGTATGGGTTGTAGACATCTCGGTATTACTCAGTTTATCTTTTTTCTTACATTGAGGTGTTTCCTTTTTTTTAAGCTCTGGTAGTATCAACTATTGATTTTAAACTGATCTATTGCTTGGTATAGCGCATAGAACCATATGCAATTGGTAATGCTAGCAGATTGAATGGGCACTCCGAATCTAAATCATTGTCTGGCGGGAATATGTCAGTTCTCAATGAAAATGCTGCCAAATCTAATTTGGGCCTACCATCTGTTTCCCAAAGTTCAGATTCTTTAGTGAAGGAAACAAAATCTCTGGGAAGGCTATCAGTTTCTCAAAATTCAGATCCCACTAAGGAACCAAAAATTATTGCATGTAGGCAACTTTTTAACCTTTTCCCGCTTGAATTTCTTCATGGAGTAATTTTGTGTACGTTCATTTTTTTGGGATTCTTAGATCTGTTTTATCATCGATCTTATCTTGGCCACTATATGTTTCTTTTTGTTATTATTACATCTGATGACCTTTTGTATGCCTGGCTATTTGATCCTGAATGAAGCCACAGGAAGTGTTCCTGGTACTCCTCAAAAGATCAATTTGAACTCCAGTCCAAAAACTATTGCGGCTAGTTCAGCAGCAGTTCCTAGTGCAACAACCTTGAAGAGGAGTTCTACTAAGAACCATTCAACAGCCAATGTTCCAATGTTTAACAAATCTGATATCATACCTGTAATTGTGCCGAGAACTAGTATGAGGTCAGAGCTATCAGCTGAGTCCAGGAAAGAGGTGGGTGTTGCTGGAAGAACAGTGGCATTCTCTTTGCAGTCAAAGGCAACGGATTTCCGGAAGTTGTCCAGTAGCAGAGAAGAAGTAGATAGACCAACTGTCTCTTCAGTTTCTGAGTTCACTGCTTCTAAGCCTACTGAAGTAAGCAGTGCTGCAGATAGGAACGGTTTCTCAGCAGTTATAAGTTCAACCCAGGGAATACATGCTACTGAAAAGAACACAAAGGATGAAAAATGTTTTGGACCTGGGAAGCATGAAACAAGTCCAATGATGGAGCCAACTGCCAGCTACCAGCATGAAATTTGTATGTATTTGATCTTTAGTAGCACATTTTCTACTCATAGCTTTTTCTATGATGAAAAAAAGAGCGGGTGGGTCTACTCTTAATCTTTTGCTCTAACTGTGACTTGAACTAAATTTAACCTAGGATAAGAAACTTGTATTATAGTTTTAGTTTTTGATTTACACTATAGGTGTTTTCATAACCATTTGAAACATCATTTCATTGTTAGATTGTCTGTTATGTAACATGGATCAATTTACGTCTACCAGAGGCAGGCGGCCTTAACCTACACAGATAAAAATAAATTATCAACCTCAATAATGACAAATCCGTTGGATATGAGAGTGTTGTTTATTGTTTTGGAAATAATGAATAATTAGTATTAATAGTAACGGTGGTAGACTGGAAGGTGCAGTTCATTTGGCGGTTTCTACCGTTAGCGTATTTCCTGTTTAGTCTAATTATGAATCTTTTCTGGAGGTGCTTGTCAACTTATATATATATGAAGCTTATATTTATACTTTAATATGTTATTTTAGGCAGGATAGTGTAATATGAAATTTCAAAACTGCCATTTTGCGTGAGTGGGGGAGCCCTCTCTCCCTTCTGTCCCACACTGTACTTAAATAATCACTTTTTGCTACCAAAATAATGTTATGGCTTGTTTTCTCAGTTTTTTAATATTTAAGTCTATATTTTGTGTAATATTTACTCTATTGACTCATAAGCTTGTACTGTGCATGTGGTTTTGTCCATCTTTATCATGTAGGCAGGTCCTCTGAGACCGAGTGTCGTATTGTCAATGCTTAAGATTCTTTTCTTTTCACATTTGATTTGTATATATATTTTTTTTATTAAGATGAAACTCGAGGGCACAAGGTGAGCAGAGAGGCATACTCTGCTGAAGGTCAAAGAGGAGGTATAACCCTTTTTACTTGTGCTTCATTTCTATGACTAATTTAGTGAAGTATGAGCGAAGCTCTAAATGTTTTATCTAGGGAGACTGCGGTCAATTGCTGTGAATTGGGAGAAAAGAGATAGATATTCTAACATTGAGGGACCTACGCCCAATAGTACACTGGGAACAGCATCTGCAGTGAACATTCTCCCTTTGACTGCGGTATGGCTACGTTGCCTTTCTACCTTTTTATGAATCTTTCTTTTTTGACATATCTTAAATTGCATTTAAGAACATGTCATGCAAATATTATTTTTATTAAAGAATGACATTTTACCATAAGTTAAACTTAATTGCAAATTGAAGCCCAATTCTAATGTATTTTAATTTTCCCATAATGTCTTTATGTGAGAACTGACTAGAAACCATGGATTGAGTATCATAGTTAAAACCATGAAACTGTAGAAGATTTTATCATTTTCTCATGATGACTTCTGAATGGTTGTTTTTTTAATGGATAAAAGTTGTAATTGATACAACCTTCTATTTGTTTGTGAAGTTTAAGCAGCGAGGGTATCCTACATCTACTGAAAAGGAAACGATGTCTGCTGGTGATGAGGATGCTATTGGAGATCTCATGGAAAAACATGACCAATTTGTTGGCTCCATGCAATCGCGTTCAGCCAAATTACAGGTTATCTTTATTGATCTTGAGACTTTTCTTTAGTTTTCTTCTTGTGCTGTTGTCCTCTCTTTCTTTACATCACCATTCGGTGTCAATTATACTTAGCTCCACTATTTTGCATCATTGTAGCTATGAAGATGCAAGATCTTTTGATGCTTCTTAGTAGCAGTTATATCAATGTTTTGTGATGCTAGCGTTAGGAATGGGATATAAGCTAGGGAATAGAAATAGGGCTGGGGTTTGTGATAGGTTTCAAAATAATGGTACCATCTAGGGTTGCAAAAGGAGTTCACCAAGGCTTAAGAACAGTTAAGCTGCAATGGAGAATTACCAATTGTTGATCTGTTGCTTAGTTGCACTAACAGTAGTGGTAGTTTGCAGACAGTATATATTTAACGAATAGCCAATAAGTTGATGAATCTTGTGGGTAACACTTGCAGGTAGTCTATAGATATTGGGAAAGGAATGATGTTAAGGGGGTCATTGGTGCAATGGAGAAGATGGCGGATCATGCTGTAAGTGTATTATTGCAATTTGGTTCTTGTTGAGCCCTCAGTTTCTAGATACTATTGAATGTGGAACCAAATATCCTTTTCATTATTGTAAGAAATTAAATATTTTTTTATGTTATGCGCTTTAATCCAGGTCATTGCGGATGTAGTAAGCATTATGACAGAAAAATTTGACATTGTCACACTGGATATATGCACTTGTCTGCTGCCGCTCCTCACTGCGCTTCTAAAAAGTAACATGGATAGGTAAGAAGTTTTAGCAACTAATCCTTTCTTTTTTATTTGGGGTCTTTGTTTTAGTTTCAGGTAGCAGCCTTCTAGAAACTTAATGACATCAAATTATTTCAGGCCGAAGCTTTGCTTCTTTATTAGTTTTCTTTGAGTTCCATTTGTGGTCAACTGAAGTACTAGAATTGTTTGTATGATTAAAAAAAAAGTTGCGGTTTGGTTTTCCTCTTTTCTCCCAGTGATGGGATACATTCTCCTTCTACTGTTCATATCATCTGAACCGCCTAGTAAAATAATTGCTTTGTTGTCTTTTCCTGTTTGTCTATCGCGTAAGGAGGCCCACCCAATGTGTATACATGGAAGTATCATCCACTCATTTTTGTGGCATGTTTTTGTTGAATATGTTATTTGCTTTTATTGAATCTTTGAAGTTTTTTTTTTTTGGGGGAGGGGGGGGGTGGTGGTGTGCTTTCTAAGAGTAATGCTTCACCTACTGGCTACATGTCTCTTCTTTTAACTGGATTTTTACTCTTATATATGGATTACCATTTACTCTTAAATATGGCGTGCCATTTGGTTTTGTGGTGGACTACGGAAGTTGGGGATAGATGAAACTTGTGATATGCCACGTGAGAAATCACATTAATGGGATAATTTATAGTTAGAGAATCAAGAGAGAAAAACAAAAGAGTGAAGGGGTTTGACTATTGTGGAAGAGCAGCGTCTTCTAATCACAGTTCAATTATGCTTGGGTGGTTATTTTATGATACTGGGTTTGGGTGATGTATAATAAAAGATTGTCCAATAAAATCTATCTTATTGGTTTTGCTGCAATTTTGCTGCCCATTATTTGACAGCGTGATCTTATTCAGGCATTTAGGCATTTCTTTGGAAATGCTACTCAAGGTGGTTAGAGTATTTGGTTCTGTCATTTATTCAACATTACAAGCATCATCGTCTGTTGGTGTTGACATTGAAGCGGAGCAAAGGTATGCTTTGATTGTTCTGGTATACATTTGTTGTACCTTATATTTAGATATATAGCATTGATCATTATGAGATGGCTTTCTATATGTAATTGTTTATAGGCTGGAGCGATGCAACAACTGTTTTATGGAGCTTGAAAAAGTCAAATGCTGTTTGCCTGCTCTTACCAGGTGCATGTTGTCGTATTTTTTTTGGAGCTGATTTCCACATTCCATTTTTTATTTGCTGCACTCCACTTCTAGTTTTATCTTTTGCCTTTTTAAAGAAGAAGTGGAGTGCAGTAAGTAAAAAAATCCGGAAAGATTGCCTTAGTTCGGATTGTATGGAGTGTAATCAGAACTGTTTTTGTTTTTTTTGATATAATGATATGGGGGGAGGGGGATTACATTATATACACATCGGGTATCGACCTCGCCCTTTACGAGAGTCGAACCCGAGACCTCCCACATAACGTGTGGAGAGGATTACCACTAGATCATAGGACTAAGTGGTAGGTGCATGTTGTTTTTAGTTGGCTTGACCGCACTTGTTTTGCATTTCACTTCATTATTTCAGAGATGCCAATTTTTTTTTTTTTTTTTTAAATCTTTTACCCATAGAAGAGGAGGATCAATTGCAAAGTCAGCACAAGAGTTGAATCTAGCTCTTCAGGAAGTTTCATGACTGAAAGTTGTGCATAGCGAAAGTGCAGTTTGGAGGGAGTTTGTGCATTTTGGAGTTATGAACCCCTCTTCTTGCAACACCTGATGGTTCGATGCTGTGTCTTGTGTGGCTGGCTCGGGCAGGCCCTGTGTGTACATTAACGCTAAGTGGAGATATTAACAAGAAGCTAATTCAAAAGTCTAAACTATTCACTAAAACGAGAGCCTAAATGACGTATCACTCTACATCCTGTTTGCACAGTTTTGGGAATTATCAATCCGTTTCTGCTCAGCGGAGAGATTACCACTCCGTTTCACTCCTAACCCAACCAATGTGTAGCATCAAATTGTATCCTTTGGCTGCTGCAGAATGATGATTTAATTATTTTTTATTTATTACCTACGCTCCTTATGTAAAAGATTAGTGCTACTGTAAGCTTTCTTGAAAAACCTTCAAAATTTGAGTAATGCTTTAATATGAGATTCTTTCAACTACACTTTTACCTTTTTAATGCTGAATTCAAGTGGAGAGGTAATATTCAACATATCCCCCTTGAACATATCATTTACTTATATTTTCATATGCTACTGAAAGTTAGTTCACTAAATGGGGATTGACATATGGATTATTCGTACAATCTGAGTGGAATAATGACAGGGATAGGGAATTTTTATACTAATTTTGCATAACCAGTGTTGCAGCAGTAAAAAGTTTGTTTTCTATTTAGGCTCCCTTAATATGTAAACCTTTGTACTTGACAAAAGTTGTTTTCCTTTGACCTAGCATTGTTTCATATTGTTGAGTGCTGCCTTGCAGCGGAAGGCATTTGGTTAGCTGTAAATGGAGGTTGAGAATTTAAATAAAAAAAACTAAGGACTTGTGTTGGATTGGCACTATTACTATATATATACAAATATATACAATATTGGTATACAATATTGGGCGCAGAATAAATTAATAATGTTAAATAATTTCCCTTCCTAGTCCTATGTTTGAAAAGTTCAAACATTATATAGGATGATGGAGACATGGGGAAAAATTAAACCCTTTTATCTCGGGAGGAAATTGGATTAAGCTATTATGTATTTAACTATGGGCTGATTTGACGAGTATGATTAAATTAGATTGGATAACTCATTAAATTCAATGTATTTTTAATGTCAAAATGGATGTGCTTTCAATGTGAGGGGATTAAAGGGAGTAGACGTTGAAGAAAACTTATTTAATCAAATTCCCTCAAAATAGTAGAATTAGAAAAATGTAAGTTTCATTCTATATTTAATCCTATCTAATACTGTATAATTTTTACATTAAAATACATTGAATTATCCAATCTAAATTTACTCACTAAACGTGGCAAATTTGTACAATAATTAACTGACTATCGGAGTAACCATGTCAATTGATACTACCGATCCAACCAACCAACATGCTCACTCCTGCTAACAGAGTAGGCATAGAACAACCTAAGACCATCTCTAGTGATAAGGTTAAATTTGAGAGTTAAGCTAAAATTTAGCTCTCAAAAAAGTAAAATTTTAAAGAATAGGGTAGAGTTATATTTTACCATCTTCAATCATTCGGAGCTAAACTATAATTGTTTTATTAAAAAACTAGCTTTTTTGTCTACTAATGTGGGCTCGAAATTGAAATAATTGGAGGTGCGTGTGGAAGTGCAGATGGGAATTTCGCAACTTGCATTATGTTTGGATGCGGAACTTCAAAGTTACAAGGAATTTATGAACTTCAAAGTACTAAGGGATTTCAAATGATTAGATGCAAGACATATAGATGTGATTTATAAGTAATACCTATCAAGGTGTTACTTTGGAAATCGCTTGTCTAGTTATTTTGCTATACTCATTTGTAATCTCTTGGTATTTTGAAATTCCTCATTTTTAACTAATTTAACCTAAATTCCTTGGAACTTCAAAGTATAAGGGAATACAAATGAGTACAGAAAAACAACTAGGGTGTGTTTGGATGAGGGAAAAAACATGGGATTTGTTAAAAAATTATAATTTCAAGTTTCCTATGTACCAAGTCTTTTGTTTGGATGCATAAATAAAAGAATTTAAAATTCTAAGAAAATTAAAAACTTGGAATTTGTATGCCCACAAATCCCAAGTTTAAATTCCATATAAAAAAAATGTCATTTTCAAAATTCCATCTTTATAACTACTATTTATATTTGAACATTAAATTACATGTTTAAATTTCATTTTATAACTTCTAGCAAATTAATTTCCGTTAATTTGAATTCCGTCATTTGATAAATTCGTAGTAATCTTTAAATTCCGTCATTTGACATTGAATTTTTAAAGTAAGGTGTTACTTACAAATTTGCGATCTACTAAAAGGGCAGGATGGAGACACTGTTCACACACAGCATTTTTACGCTTTTGCCCTTATTTTTTTTCTTTTCCTTTGTTCTAAACAGTGTAATTACCGATTTCCCCTCATTTTAACACATGTCTTTGCCTTTCGTTGACACCTCTCCATTGTGTCATTCCTTCAAGACGCATCCATACCTTCCAGCAAAATCACCGCTTGCAATCGACCATAGCCATTGCGACCCGCTGCATTCAAGACCTTCCAGAAAAACCACCGCTTGCAATCGACCATGGCCATCGCGATCCATCAATAATCTCTATAATATCAATTATCAGATAACACGACACTCTTCCACCTGCACCCTTAATGCCTTTGATAGCTTCTCTTTGTTTCTTCTTTCACCCATTGATTGGAGGTTAATCTTCCATGTTGTTTTGATGGTTTTTTCATTTTCTTCTGCCATGTGTTTGGTTTCTTCAGTCTTTGAAAGTTTTGCATGTTGTTCTTTTGAAGGTTGAGGGTTGAGGGTTGAGGGTTGAGGGTTGAGGGATAGGGTTGGGGGTTGAGGATTGGGGGTTGGGGGTTGAGGGTTGAGGGGTTGAGGGTTGAGGGTTGAGGGTTGAGGGTTGAGGGTTGGGGGTTGGGGGTTGGGGGTTGGGGGTTGTGGGTTGAGGGGTTGGGGGTTGAGGGGTTGGGGGGTTGGGGGGTTGAGGGGTTGAGGGTTGAGGGTTGAGGGTTGAGGGTTGTGCTATCCTATCTCTTTGCCCATTTGCCTAGCGGGTCTGGAGTTGTGCTAACCTATCTCTTCGCCCCCTCAACATGTGGATATGGTTTCTTGGTTGTCTGTTCTTCCTAGCGTTGATTGCCAAGATCAACTGGCCCCTCTAAGCTTTCTTATATGGTGGCAAATTTGGACTGAAAGAAACAATTGAGTGTTCAACCAAAAGACACTATCTCACATTCGTACATTGCTGTCAGCTAATGCCATTGGTCGAAGTTTCCTTTTTTCCAATTGGAGAAAGACACACAAAAATTCTTGTAGGGATGTCATTAGATGGAAACCACCCCCACATGGTGTCTACAAGCTCAACTTCGACGACTCAGTAATAACTGATGGAAGGGCTGCCTCGGGGTTTTTGTTAAGGGATGCCAATGTAATCTCCATCCATGCGGGATATAGGATGACATGACCCCTCCCGAATTTCCTCATCAAAATTCGTGAGAAGTCATGCTCCCATCTGACAATACCCGAGACTAAAAAATAATCCCCAAAAAACCTTCACACTACCAACCAAATGTTAAGAGAATTCTACTGAAAATTCGACAGAATCTGCCCTGTAATCGGGTCAAACCGTTTTCCACCTATCAGATAAAAGGATCCAGATAACAACACACAACCTTTCAACAACTAACCTATAAGGTAATCAGGGCAAGCTAGGTTTAGATTTACATTTACAAATTCAACGAGAGTCCTACAAAGTGGTAGTGCAGCAGAAGATTATGCCTCCTCCTAGTCTCGATGCTTCGTCTCGGTGTGGCCTGAAGGGCCCAAAAATCAAAACAATCGTGAGTGGACATTAGAACCATAATGAAGCGTAATCACGCAATTAAAGTAATAATAACAATAATAACCATGAAAATCCCACCTGGTGGCAAACCATGCTTACAATAAGATTCTCACCTATAAATATATATAACTTACTGGATACTGTTTGATTTACCTCGATGGAACCCTCGCTACATCCAATTATCCCTATCCGTTCAATAACCTGGCCGTAGTTGTTATCCCGGGCCATAGACCAATTTCCTGGCCAAAGCCGACATCCCGAGTCATAGCTCAATATCCCGATCATAGCCATAACCCGAGTAGTAACTCGATATCCTGGCCGTAGCCGTAACCCCAACGAGCACATGATGAAAAATGCTTCAACGTCATGCGTCAGAGAAATTCCAGGCTTTCGCCCAATATCCAGGGCAGCCAACACAATGACATTATTAAACGTCGAAAAGTTACATGCAATAAAATAAAATTTTCTCCAAATGAATACCCAAGTGTAAAGTTTTCTCTAGTTTATTTTCCATGAATTTATTTAAAATTATTTTTCAAACTTTTTTGTACGTACCATGGGAGCCCCAATTATGAATTTTGATTTATTCTTTTGATTATGTAAAGCGACGATGCATTTCCTCTTATTTGGATCCCAATATCCCAAAAAAGTTTTCAAGATCGCGCCTGTAAATTTTTCCCTCACAAGGAACAAATATATTATTATTATGGTGTGTTTGGATAAGGAAAAATAACAATGGATTTTATAAAAAAGTCAAAATTTTGAAATTTTTATGTATCAATTTTTTTGTTTGGATACATAAAAATTAAAATTTGTAAATTCCAAAAAATAAGAAACAAGGAATTTGGATGCTCCGAATACCCACTTTAATTTCCATATAAAGAGGTGTCATTTCACAAATTCCATCTTTATAATTATAATTTATGTATAAACATTAAATTCTATTTTTATATTATCCAAATAAGAAACTTCACAAATTCTAGAAAATTAATTTCTGTCAATTTAAATTCCATCATTTTATAAATTCTTAGAAATCTTAAAATTCTTCATCCAAATTCACCCTAGTTGTTTGAAGCTTTGATGGAAAACTACAAAGCTTTTGAAAATTATAATTGCAAAATGTTCAGAGTAAGCCTTTTTTTTTTGTAATTAAGCCTTCGGAGAAGCATCAAATGATTACTACCAACAATCATGGGAGAGAGAAGCATCAAACTGTCATGCCACACCTCTTTGCTCATTATAATTTGAGTTGAACAAATTTCGTCACATGTTACCAGTAATCTCTACAAGAACAAGAACCATCTCTAAAATGGTGAAATCGACTGCGATCCCTCACAACAATCTCCCGCTCGTAAACCTTCGAAATGAGCTTGATTGCAAGATGGCAATCTGCACAAACTCTCAAGTTCTTCCAAACCCTAATTGGGGTCTTTGCTGTAGAGTTCAGGAGCATAAATGCAATTGCGATTTTTTCACTATGATAGGACAAAGCATTTTCTTTCTCCTCCTCCTCAATGTCTGCAAGAACATTTGCTGTATGAGGCACATAACCTTTCGGTTTCAACAATCGCGTGATCTCTGCAAGCATTTTGTATATCTCTTCACTTTGGGGGTGAGACCTGTCTCCCATTGTAAACTCATAGATACAGTTCCTCAACTCCACAATGCTGTAACCAGGAGTTTTCCTCACCCCTTCACTAAGCATTGTCCTCCGAACCTTTTGCACATCTGACCAACGCCTTTCAGATGCGTAGAGATTCGAGAGGAGCACATAATCCCCGCTATGTCCAGGCTCTAACTCTTGAATGTGGGCTCTTGCAGTCTCCCCAAGAACAGAATACCCATGTATCGTGCATGCTCCTAACAATGTCCTCCAAATGACAGCATTGGGTTGCACCGGCATGTTCTTGATGTATTCATAAGCTTCTTTCACTAAGCCTGCCCTACCTAACAAATCAACCATGCAACCATAGTGTTCGATTCTTGGCACCATTCCATACTCTTCTTTCATTATTCTGAAGTAGTCGAACCCTTCATCAACCATCCCGCAATGACTACAGGCATACAAAACCCCGACGAATGTGATCACAGTAGGCACCAAACCCTCCCTCTTCAACTCCTTGAATAGTTCAAGTGCTTCGTCACCAAACCCATTCACAGCCAACCCAACAACTAAAGAAGTCCAAGAAACCACACTTTTTTCGTCCAATGTTTTGAACACCTTTTGTGCCTCTCTAATGCTTCCACATTTTGCATAAAGATCCAGAAGCGCATTCGTAGCGTGTGAATTCCCTGTCAAACCCACCTTCAACATATACACATGGATCCTCCTACCCAAAGCCAAAGTTCCAATCTCAGCACAAGCAGATAATAAACTAACCATAGTGAACCCATCTGGCTCAACACCCTCCAAACTCATATCCCTAAAAATAGTCAGAGCCTCATTGGGCCTCCCGTTTAAAGCAAACCCATTAATCACAGAATTCCAAGCCACAAGGTCTCTCTGAGACATTGACTCAAACACCTTGTGTGCATCCTCCACATGCCCACAACAAGCATACATGTGAAGCAATGCATTCTTAACAAAGACCACTGACTCAAATCCATTTCTCAGAGCAATGGAATGTATCCTTTCACCCTCTCTAACATTCATCAACTTAGCTAAAGCCTTTAGAAGAAAAGGGTAAGTGTATGTATCAGATTGCATAGAACTCACATGCATTTGGTGGTAAAATTGAATGACCGGAGATGGGTTCTCACTCTCAGCATAGCCTCTGATCATGGTGTTCCATGTGAACACATTGGGGCTGTGGATTTGGGAAAAGATTTGGTGGGCATAGGACATGGGGGCTGAGAGAGACACTAGGGTGAAGATGAGGTGTTTGCCCATGTCTGGGTTGCTGAGAGGGACACCATGCCTTATGGAGAAGGCATGGATTTGTTGCAATTTCAACTTGGATGATGCACAACATTGCAAAAGAGCAATGCACTTTGGGAGAATTTGTGGGAAAGTTGGTGAGGGGGATGCACATGAAGAAAAGTGGGTTATGGGGTTGTTTGACAAGGCTGTTGAGAAGAATGTAGGCGCCAAAGATGGGTTGAAAAGGGAGGGCGGCTTTGGGAGCATCATATCATGCTTGTTAAATAACCTATGTTTGGTTGATGCGAAAATAGAAAAGGAAAACACTAAACCATCGCAGGAGGGAGGAGATCCGCTGTCCCATTTCCCTGCCCCTCTTTGTGTCCCACTCTATAATATGGAGACTCCGGCCCACCTCGAGAAAATGGGCAGATAACTCAAGTGCTCCATCTGGTAACTTTCTCTATACCCAAAGTACTCCGATTATTTGTATTTTCTAATTCTTTCGAAGATTGAAAAATAACCTATGTTTGGTTGATGCGAAAATGAGAGAAAACAGAAGAAAAAACCCCAATTAAATAAAACGAAATCCAGTTTTTTCCACTTTGCTTTCTGATTCTTTTGCTTTATGAGAAATGAAAAAGATCCATCTCAGTAATGCCAAATTGTTGTATTTAAAGCTAACAATTTTTTTAAAATTATAAAACTTTCTCCGCAGCCAAACAGACCCTTAATTCGATTTTGTATGATTTCTCTTGATTCGGCTAATGGGTTAAATTTTCTCTCTTTGTTTTGCAGTTTGAGTCTACTGAACTCTGCGGCTTCACTTAATTGCAATCATGTCTTCTGCAAGTAATCCCATTATTCATTTCTTTTTGCTTATAAATGTTAGGTCTAGTTTAGGCTTCGAATATCCTTGAATCCGTTTCTTTTGTTTGCTTATTGTTTACAGCTCTTGCATTGTGCAATCAATGAAATCCGGCTCCAATTGTCCTGTTTGTAAAATTCCATATCCGCGTAGAGGTACATATCATGCTCTTATTGTGTGATGAAAAGGGGGTTCTTGTGCTATCTAGAGTTCTTATAAAATATTTTGTCTTATGGCAGAGATTCGCCCTGCTCCTCACATGGATAATTTGGTTGGTATTTACAAAAGCATGGAAGTTGCTTCAGGAATTAATATGTTTGTCGCTCAGAATGCAGCCTCAACTAAATCATCAGGTATTTTTCTTAATATGCATTTGAGCTGTTAATAGGTATCAAGTGTAGCCTCTATAGTTTCCTGGTTGATGATGCTCTAAAATTTAGAGCAATATACTAACACAACACAATGCACAAGTTTTTTTGCAATGTTTCCTGTAGATTTTGTATAACCAAAGATTCAAAACCAGAATTTTACTTCGTGTGAGTTCTGTTTGAAACAGTCTGTTGTGCATATTTCTGGTATATCAGTCTGGAATTAGTTGATTCGTCTTGGTAATCTTATAATATACCTGAAGTTTGTAAATCTCAAAGTATTTAGCACACCATTCTCAACTTAAGCGACATTCAAGTTCTTTTTCCTTTTTCCTTCTATATTTTGATGGTAACTTCAGCATTCTAGTTTGACTAGTCTTCGGTTTTATTCCATGTGAATCCATTTGTTACAGATGGAAAACAGCAAGCTGAAGACAATTGTAGCCATGATGTGCAAGATATGCATGAAATTTGTGAGGATAGAGTTGAGAAAGAGAGAACCTTAAGAGGAAAAGGATTAAGGAAAACAAACTCCAACCAGAAAGAATCTGGTTCTATTTCAGTTAAGCCATCATTTCCAACCAAGAAAAGGGTTCAGGTTCCACAGTGTCCTCAAGAAACTCCTACACGCCCTAAACAGGTAGCAGATGAATTAACAGATGAAAGATCCAAGGAGAGTTTAAAAGCTCTGAAGGAGGATAAAGTTCTAAATGAAGAGGGAGAACCGGCACTCTCACCTTTCTTTTGGTTGAGATTCAAAGATGTAGAAAATTTGAGTCAGCAAACATATGGTGATCAACTTAGTGATATTCGATCTCCAAATGTTCCTACTTTCGGTGATATCAAAGATTCGGATGATGAAATATGTGCCCCACTGGTGAGTGTATAACCTGTTTTAGTAAGCTTTGAAATGATTTGTGATAGTGCTTAGTTTACCTTGAGGTTTGGTAAAATTGTTGAGCTGTTTACTTTTTATTCTTTTTTTTTTCAGATAAGGTGCTACCTAGTGCTATGAATAATTGTGAAGTTTTGTTTTCATTGAAAGATCTTTATGATGCCAAAATGTTATTTTAAGCATTGATAATCTCATGCAGGGTAAAGAGCATGGAAAGTCTCCTAATGTTACAGACTTATTTGATAGTGAGATGTTTGACTGGACACAAAGACCTTGCTCCTCTGAACTCTTTCCAAGTCCTTCTAAGATGCTGGTGTCAACTCATTTTCACCTCATATGGACTTTTGCCCCGGAAATCATATGGCTTTAATTAAAATAAAACTGAAATGCTGATTGCAGACAGCAATGAAAATGACGGAATTCAAGTGAAGCAGCTAATCTCACAAAACAAGAACCTAGACGAAGAACATTCTGCTAAAAGTGAAACGTTTAGAATTTCTGGACAGAGTAGTGGAAATATGTATGGTCTGCTGGATCTTCCCCTTGCTCGAACTGAAGATTCTAATCATCAAGATGTTAGTAATGAATCTAATAAGCAAGGTAGGAAGGTAAGGAATATAACTGAAAGAAAGTGTGCTACAAGTCTTACAGATCCTGGTGTTGGTGTTAGTGCTAATTCAAAGGGATCCGAAGATTTTTGTGAAGGACAAGTATGTAAGAATACTGGTAGTTTGGCTAAGAGTCGCAAGAGGGGTAAAAAGGAACATCCGTCTGAGGTTGCAACCGAGCCAACTTCTGGAAATTTTCATGTCCTCTCCACTGGAGCTGAAACTCAAAATAATGGTGATGAGAAGGAGCTAAGTGAATTACCTACTTCATTAGGAAAGAACAAGGGCAGTGATTAACCACCCAGTAAGAAGGCTGGAAAATTGTTGGAGATCAATGCCAAGAAACAGACGGACCGCCCTGTAAGGTTAAGAAAACAAAAGATGGACTTGGTGGCAGACAAAATGCTTGAGGAGGCATCAGAGATACATAAGCAAGCAAACAAGGATACTAAATTCGAGTTGTCTCTTACAAAACCACCAACAGATGGTAACAAGAAAACCTCTGGATTAAGGAATAAATCCGGAAAACTTCCCAGAGAAGCCAAGTCAAATGACCAAGAATTGAAAAGTAACAAAAAGGCAAAAGTTTCCTCTGATGAGAGCTCAAAAGATGATACTTTGGTTAAGATTAGGGAGGGTAATGGAAATTTTGATGAAGATGGAAATCAACCCACTGAAAAGATCAAAGGGAACTGTAATGTTATAATTGATCAATCGCCAGTGCAGAAGCTTCCTTCATTGAAAAGCAGCGTTGTTTTGCAGAGATGTGAGGCTATTCCTAGTAAAAACCAATGTGCTCTCTGTCTTTCATCAGAAGAATCAGAGGTTTTCCTCACTCCCTTTACTATATAGTCTTTCTGATCACTCAGAATTTAGATTCCTCATCTGCGTACAAATTTATTTTTAGAATTCAAATCTGACACTCATTACATCGTAATCTAATTTACAGGCTTCTGGAGAGATAGTCCACTATTATAATGGCAAGCCACTTGCTGCAGGCCACAATGGAGGGATCAAGGTTATACATGCGCACAGGTCCTGCACTGAATGGTATGAGGAAACAAAAATCCTACAAATTAACCAAAAACATGATTATGTTTATAAGTAAATTCTGTTTAATCATAAGCTCTTTATTAGTTTACTTTATAGTTTACTTTTTATTGCACATTTCTATTAAACTAGTTTACTTTATAGTTTCTTTATAAGCTCTTTATCCATTTCATGCATGATGATTTTTTGGCGTTGGAAAATGAGATGGGTTTGGATGGACTGTGAAAATTTTCTCTGGCTTTTCTTTAGATACTTACCTAATAAATGGTAAAAAAAAATATCTGCAGTGCTCCCATTGTCTATTTTGATGATGATGTTGCTGTTAATCTTGAAGCTGAACTGACTAGGAGTCGTAGAATTAAATGTTCTTGCTGTGAAATTAAAGGAGCAGCTCTGGGGTGTTAAGAAAAGAGTTGTCGTAAGAGCTTTCATGTCACCTGTGCAAAGTTGATGCCTCAATGTCGATGGGATACTGTGTGTAATAAAAAACACTTTTTTCCCCTTCAATGTTTTCATTTTATATGCTTTATTTTAATACTGAACTGTCTTGGATCAGGATATCTTTGTTATGTTATGCCCCCTTCATGCCTCATCTCAGTTGCCAAATGAAAATTCTAAACCTCAAGCTAGGAAGAAGAAGAGCAAGTATGTAAAATTTCCCTCAAAGATTTATAATTTATCACAACAAACTCAGCTTTTCTTTCTCATTTATGCAGTTTTCTTTCTCCATTATAGGCAATCAAATGTTGAACATCATAAAGTTGCTACTAAACAAGACAGCATTGCCACTCCAGATCAGAATTTTTGTGGATCATCAAAGAAATTGGTTCTCTGTTGTTCATCACTCACAAATGTAGAGGGGGTAAGAGTTAATTGGAGTGCTTGCTTTGTTCCTTTTTTTTGTTCTTTCTAGGAATTGAGATAGTCTAAAGAGTTCCATTATTCCTCATTGGCTTCAACTGCAGGAATCTGTTTCTGGATTTGAAAGATTATCCGGACTTAAAGTTTTAAAGAATTGGGACTCTAGTGGCACACATGTTATTGCGTCAATAGATGAAAATGGAGCATGCAGAAGAACCCTCAAAGTTTTGATGGGTATCTTGGAGGGCAAGTGGATCCTGAGTATGAAGTGTGAGTATTATTGTCTCTACCTTTTCTTCTCCCTCAGTTCCGTGAACTTTACAGCTGTTATGGAATACAGAAGCCTGAAATGAGTGATTATATAAAACTTGCACTTTGTTGATAAATCTCCTCAGTGTTTGTGCAGGGATTAGTGCTTGCACAGAAGCCATGAAACTAGTTAATGAGGAGCCTTATGAAATTAATGTCGATATTTATGGGTTGAAAAGGGAGGGCGGCTTTGGGAGCATCAGATCATGCTTCTTAAATAACCTATGTTTGGTTGATGCGAAAATAGAAAAGGAAAAAACTAAACCATCGCAGGAGGGAGGAGATCCGCTGTCCCATTTCCCTGCCCCTCTTTGTGTCCCACTCTATAATATGGAGACTCCGGCCCACCTCGAGAAAATGGGCAGATAACTCAAGTGCTCCATCTGGTAACTTTCTCTATACCCAAAGTACTCCGATTATTTGTATTTTCTAATTCTTTCGAAGATTGAAAAATAACCTATGTTTGGTTGATGCGAAAATGAGAGAAAACAGAAGAAAAAACCCCAATTAAATAAAACGAAATCCAGTTTTTTCCACTTTGCTTTCTGATTTTTTTGCTTTATGAGAAATGAAAAAGATCCATCTCAGTAATGCCAAATTGTTGTATTTAAAGCTAACAATTTTTTTAAAATTATAAAACTTTCTCCGCAGCCAAACAGACCCTTAATTCGATTTTGTATGATTTCTCTTGATTCGGCTAATGGGTTAAATTTCCTCTCTTTGTTTTGCAGTTTGAGTCTACTGAACTCTGCGGCTTCACTTAATTGCAATCATGTCTTCTGCAAGTAATCCCATTATTCATTTCTTTTTGCTTATAAATGTTAGGTCTAGTTTAGGCTTGGAATATCCTTGAATCCGTTTCTTTTGTTTGCTTATTGTTTACAGCTCTTGCATTGTGCAATCAATGAAATCCGGCTCCAATTGTCCTGTTTGTAAAATTCCATATCCGCGTAGAGGTACATATCATGCTCTTATTGTGTGATGAAAAGGGGGTTCTTGTGCTATCTAGAGTTCTTATCAAATATTTTGTCTTATGGCAGAGATTCGCCCTGCTCCTCACATGGATAATTTGGTTGGTATTTACAAAAGCATGGAAGTTGCTTCAGGAATTAATATGTTTGTCGCTCAGAATGCAGCCTCAACTAAATCATCAGGTATTTTTCTTATCATGCATTTGAGCTGTTAATAGGTATCAAGTGTAGCCTCTATAGTTTCCTGGTTGATGATGCTCTAAAATTTAGAGCAATATACTAAAACAACACAATGCACAAGTTTTTTAGCAATGTTTCCTGTAGATTTTGTATAACCAAAGATTCAAAACCAGAATTTTACTTCGTGTGAGTTCTGTTTGAAACAGTCTGTTGTGCATATTTCTGGTATATCAGTCTGGAATTAGTTGATTCGTCTTGGTAATCTTATAATATACCTGAAGTTTGTAAATCTCAAAGTATTTCGCACACCATTCTCAACTTAAGCGACATTCAAGTTCTTTTTCCTTTTTCCTTCTATATGTTGATGGTAACTTCAGCATTCTAGTTTGACTAGTCTTCGGTTTTATTCCATGTGAATCCATTTATTACAGATGGAAAACAGCAAGCTGAAGACAATTGTAGCCATGATGTGCAAGATATGCATGAAATTTGTGAGGATAGAGTTGAGAAAGAGAGAACCTTAAGAGGAAAAGGATTAAGGAAAACAAACTCCAACCAGAAAGAATCTGGTTCTATTTCAGTTAAGCCATCATTTCCAACCAAGAAAAGGGTTCAGGTTCCACAGTGTCCTCAAGAAACTCCTACACGCCCTAAACAGGTAGCAGATGAATTAACAGATGAAAGATCCAAGGAGAGTTTAAAAGCTCTGAAGGAGGATAAAGTTCTAAATGAAGAGGGAGAACCGGCACTCTCACCTTTCTTTTGGTTGAGATTCAAAGATGTAGAAAATTTGATTCAGCAAACTTATGGTGATCAACTTAGTGATATTCGATCTCCAAATGTTCCTACTTTCGGTGATATCAAAGATTCGGATGATGAAATATGTGCCCCACTGGTGAGTGTATAACCTGTTTTAGTAAGCTTTGAAATGATTTGTGATAGTGCTTAGTTTACCTTGAGGTTTGGTAAAATTGTTGAGCTGTTTACTTTTTATTCTTTTTTTTTTCAGATAAGGTGCTACCTAGTGCTATGAATAATTGTGAAGTTTTGTTTTCATTGAAAGATCTTTATGATGCCAAAATGTTATTTTAAGCATTGATAATCTCATGCAGGGTGAAGAGCATGGAAAGTCTCCTAATGTTACAGACTTATTTGATAGTGAGATGTTTGACTGGACACAAAGACCTTGCTCCTCTGAACTCTTTCCAAGTCCTTCTAAGATGCTGGTGTCAACTCATTTTCACCTCATATGGACTTTTGCCCCGGAAATCATATGGCTTTAATTAAAATAAAACTGAAATGCTGATTGCAGACAGCAATGAAAATGACGGAATTCAAGTGAAGCAGCTAATCTCACAAAACAAGAACTTAGACGAAGAACATTCTGCTAAAAGTGAAACGTTTAGAATTTCTGGACAGAGTATGGAAATATGTATGGTCTGCTGGATCTTCCCCTTGCTCGAACTGAAGATTCTAATCATCAAGATGTTAGTAATGAATCTAATAAGCAAGGTAGGAAGGTAAGGAATATAACTGAAAGAAAGTGTGCTACAAGTCTTACAGATCCTGGTGTTGGTGTTAGTGCTAATTCAAAGGGATCCGAAGATTTTTGTGAAGGACAAGTATGTAAGAATACTGGTAGTTTGGCTAAGAGTCGCAAGAGGGGTAAAAAGGAACATCCGTCTGAGGTTGCAACCGAGCCAACTTCTGGAAATTTTCATGTCCTCTCCACTGGAGCTGAAACTCAAAATAATGGTGATGAGAAGGAGCTAAGTGAATTACCTACTTCATTAGGAAAGAACAAGGGCAGTGATTAACCACCCAGTAAGAAGGCTGGAAAATTGTTGGAGATCAATGCCAAGAAACAGACGGACCGCCCTGTAAGGTTAAGAAAACAAAAGATGGACTTGGTGGCAGACAAAATGCTTGAGGAGGCATCAGAGATACATAAGCAAGCAAACAAGGATACTAAATTCGAGTTGTCTCTTACAAAACCACCAACAGATGGTAACAAGAAAACCTCTGGATTAAGGAATAAATCCGGAAAACTTCCCAGAGAAGCCAAGTCAAATGACCAAGAATTGAAAAGTAACAAAAAGGCAAAAGTTTCCTCTGATGAGAGCTCAAAAGATGATACTTTGGTTAAGATTAGGGAGGGTAATGGAAATTTTGATGAAGATGGAAATCAACCCACTGAAAAGATCAAAGGGAACTGTAATGTTATAATTGATCAATCGCCAGTGCAGAAGCTTCCTTCATTGAAAAGCAGCGTTGTTTTGCAGAGATGTGAGGCTATTCCTAGTAAAAACCAATGTGCTCTCTGTCTTTCATCAGAAGAATCAGAGGTTTTCCTCACTCCCTTTACTATATAGTCTTTCTGATCACTCAGAATTTAGATTCCTCATCTGCGTACAAATTTATTTTTAGAATTCAAATCTGACACTCATTACATCGTAATCTAATTTACAGGCTTCTGGAGAGATAGTCCACTATTATAATGGCAAGCCACTTGCTGCAGGCCACAATGGAGGGATCAAGGTTATACATGCGCACAGGTCCTGCACTGAATGGTATGAGGAAACAAAAATCCTACAAATTAACCAAAAACATGATTATGTTTATAAGTAAATTCTGTTTAATCATAAGCTCTTTATTAGTTTACTTTATAGTTTACTTTTTATTGCACATTTCTATTAAACTAGTTTACTTTATAGTTTCTTTATAAGCTCTTTATCCATTTCATGCATGATGATTTTTTGGCGTTGGAAAATGAGATGGGTTTGGATGGACTGTGAAAATTTTCTCTGGCTTTTCTTTAGATACTTACCTAATAAATGGTAAAAAAAAATATCTGCAGTGCTCCCATTGTCTATTTTGATGATGATGTTGCTGTTAATCTTGAAGCTGAACTGACTAGGAGTCGTAGAATTAAATGTTCTTGCTGTGAAATTAAAGGAGCAGCTCTGGGGTGTTAAGAAAAGAGTTGTCGTAAGAGCTTTCATGTCACCTGTGCAAAGTTGATGCCTCAATGTCGATGGGATACTGTGTGTAATAAAAAACACTTTTTTCCCCTTCAATGTTTTCATTTTATATGCTTTATTTTAATACTGAACTGTCTTGGATCAGGATATCTTTGTTATGTTATGCCCCCTTCATGCCTCATCTCAGTTGCCAAATGAAAATTCTAAACCTCAAGCTAGGAAGAAGAAGAGCAAGTATGTAAAATTTCCCTCAAAGATTTATAATTTATCACAACAAACTCAGCTTTTCTTTCTCATTTATGCAGTTTTCTTTCTCCATTATAGGCAATCAAATGTTGAACATCATAAAGTTGCTACTAAACAAGACAGCATTGCCACTCCAGATCAGAATTTTTGTGGATCATCAAAGAAATTGGTTCTCTGTTGTTCATCACTCACAAATGTAGAGGGGGTAAGAGTTAATTGGAGTGCTTGCTTTGTTCCTTTTTTTTGTTCTTTCTAGGAATTGAGATAGTCTAAAGAGTTCCATTATTCCTCATTGGCTTCAACTGCAGGAATCTGTTTCTGGATTTGAAAGATTATCCGGACTTAAAGTTTTAAAGAATTGGGACTCTAGTGGCACACATGTTATTGCGTCAATAGATGAAAATGGAGCATGCAGAAGAACCCTCAAAGTTTTGATGGGTATCTTGGAGGGCAAGTGGATCCTGAGTATGAAGTGTGAGTATTATTGTCTCTACCTTTTCTTCTCCCTCAGTTCCGTGAACTTTACAGCTGTTATGGAATACAGAAGCCTGAAATGAGTGATTATATAAAACTTGCACTTTGTTGATAAATCTCCTCAGTGTTTGTGCAGGGATTAGTGCTTGCACAGAAGCCATGAAACTAGTTAATGAGGAGCCTTATGAAATTAATGTCGATATTTATGGGTTGAAAAGGGAGGGCGGCTTTGGGAGCATCAGATCATGCTTCTTAAATAACCTATGTTTGGTTGATGCGAAAATAGAAAAGGAAAAAACTAAACCATCGCAGGAGGGAGGAGATCCGCTGTCCCATTTCCCTGCCCCTCTTTGTGTCCCACTCTATAATATGGAGACTCCGGCCCACCTCGAGAAAATGGGCAGATAACTCAAGTGCTCCATCTGGTAACTTTCTCTATACCCAAAGTACTCCGATTATTTGTATTTTCTAATTCTTTCGAAGATTGAAAAATAACCTATGTTTGGTTGATGCGAAAATGAGAGAAAACAGAAGAAAAAACCCCAATTAAATAAAACGAAATCCAGTTTTTTCCACTTTGCTTTCTGATTTTTTTGCTTTATGAGAAATGAAAAAGATCCATCTCAGTAATGCCAAATTGTTGTATTTAAAGCTAACAATTTTTTTAAAATTATAAAACTTTCTCCGCAGCCAAACAGACCCTTAATTCGATTTTGTATGATTTCTCTTGATTCGGCTAATGGGTTAAATTTCCTCTCTTTGTTTTGCAGTTTGAGTCTACTGAACTCTGCGGCTTCACTTAATTGCAATCATGTCTTCTGCAAGTAATCCCATTATTCATTTCTTTTTGCTTATAAATGTTAGGTCTAGTTTAGGCTTGGAATATCCTTGAATCCGTTTCTTTTGTTTGCTTATTGTTTACAGCTCTTGCATTGTGCAATCAATGAAATCCGGCTCCAATTGTCCTGTTTGTAAAATTCCATATCCGCGTAGAGGTACATATCATGCTCTTATTGTGTGATGAAAAGGGGGTTCTTGTGCTATCTAGAGTTCTTATCAAATATTTTGTCTTATGGCAGAGATTCGCCCTGCTCCTCACATGGATAATTTGGTTGGTATTTACAAAAGCATGGAAGTTGCTTCAGGAATTAATATGTTTGTCGCTCAGAATGCAGCCTCAACTAAATCATCAGGTATTTTTCTTATCATGCATTTGAGCTGTTAATAGGTATCAAGTGTAGCCTCTATAGTTTCCTGGTTGATGATGCTCTAAAATTTAGAGCAATATACTAAAACAACACAATGCACAAGTTTTTTAGCAATGTTTCCTGTAGATTTTGTATAACCAAAGATTCAAAACCAGAATTTTACTTCGTGTGAGTTCTGTTTGAAACAGTCTGTTGTGCATATTTCTGGTATATCAGTCTGGAATTAGTTGATTCGTCTTGGTAATCTTATAATATACCTGAAGTTTGTAAATCTCAAAGTATTTCGCACACCATTCTCAACTTAAGCGACATTCAAGTTCTTTTTCCTTTTTCCTTCTATATGTTGATGGTAACTTCAGCATTCTAGTTTGACTAGTCTTCGGTTTTATTCCATGTGAATCCATTTATTACAGATGGAAAACAGCAAGCTGAAGACAATTGTAGCCATGATGTGCAAGATATGCATGAAATTTGTGAGGATAGAGTTGAGAAAGAGAGAACCTTAAGAGGAAAAGGATTAAGGAAAACAAACTCCAACCAGAAAGAATCTGGTTCTATTTCAGTTAAGCCATCATTTCCAACCAAGAAAAGGGTTCAGGTTCCACAGTGTCCTCAAGAAACTCCTACACGCCCTAAACAGGTAGCAGATGAATTAACAGATGAAAGATCCAAGGAGAGTTTAAAAGCTCTGAAGGAGGATAAAGTTCTAAATGAAGAGGGAGAACCGGCACTCTCACCTTTCTTTTGGTTGAGATTCAAAGATGTAGAAAATTTGATTCAGCAAACTTATGGTGATCAACTTAGTGATATTCGATCTCCAAATGTTCCTACTTTCGGTGATATCAAAGATTCGGATGATGAAATATGTGCCCCACTGGTGAGTGTATAACCTGTTTTAGTAAGCTTTGAAATGATTTGTGATAGTGCTTAGTTTACCTTGAGGTTTGGTAAAATTGTTGAGCTGTTTACTTTTTATTCTTTTTTTTTTCAGATAAGGTGCTACCTAGTGCTATGAATAATTGTGAAGTTTTGTTTTCATTGAAAGATCTTTATGATGCCAAAATGTTATTTTAAGCATTGATAATCTCATGCAGGGTGAAGAGCATGGAAAGTCTCCTAATGTTACAGACTTATTTGATAGTGAGATGTTTGACTGGACACAAAGACCTTGCTCCTCTGAACTCTTTCCAAGTCCTTCTAAGATGCTGGTGTCAACTCATTTTCACCTCATATGGACTTTTGCCCCGGAAATCATATGGCTTTAATTAAAATAAAACTGAAATGCTGATTGCAGACAGCAATGAAAATGACGGAATTCAAGTGAAGCAGCTAATCTCACAAAACAAGAACTTAGACGAAGAACATTCTGCTAAAAGTGAAACGTTTAGAATTTCTGGACAGAGTATGGAAATATGTATGGTCTGCTGGATCTTCCCCTTGCTCGAACTGAAGATTCTAATCATCAAGATGTTAGTAATGAATCTAATAAGCAAGGTAGGAAGGTAAGGAATATAACTGAAAGAAAGTGTGCTACAAGTCTTACAGATCCTGGTGTTGGTGTTAGTGCTAATTCAAAGGGATCCGAAGATTTTTGTGAAGGACAAGTATGTAAGAATACTGGTAGTTTGGCTAAGAGTCGCAAGAGGGGTAAAAAGGAACATCCGTCTGAGGTTGCAACCGAGCCAACTTCTGGAAATTTTCATGTCCTCTCCACTGGAGCTGAAACTCAAAATAATGGTGAGTGAATTACCTACTTCATTAGGAAAGAACAAGGGCAGTGATTAACCACCCAGTAAGAAGGCTGGAAAATTGTTGGAGATCAATGCCAAGAAACAGACGGACCGCCCTGTAAGGTTAAGAAAACAAAAGATGGACTTGGTGGCAGACAAAATGCTTGAGGAGGCATCAGAGATACATAAGCAAGCAAACAAGGATACTAAATTCGAGTTGTCTCTTACAAAACCACCAACAGATGGTAACAAGA
This sequence comes from Oemleria cerasiformis, assembly GCA_037349345.1. Classification (NCBI taxonomy): domain Eukaryota; kingdom Viridiplantae; phylum Streptophyta; class Magnoliopsida; order Rosales; family Rosaceae; genus Oemleria; species Oemleria cerasiformis. The sequence goes on from JAZGTL010000031.1 coordinate 12,771,792, forward strand.
AAACCTCTGGATTAAGGAATAAATCCGGAAAACTTCCCAGAGAAGCCAAGTCAAATGACCAAGAATTGAAAAGTAACAAAAAGGCAAAAGTTTCCTCTGATGAGAGCTCAAAAGATGATACTTTGGTTAAGATTAGGGAGGGTAATGGAAATTTTGATGAAGATGGAAATCAACCCACTGAAAAGATCAAAGGGAACTGTAATGTTATAATTGATCAATCGCCAGTGCAGAAGCTTCCTTCATTGAAAAGCAGCGTTGTTTTGCAGAGATGTGAGGCTATTCCTAGTAAAAACCAATGTGCTCTCTGTCTTTCATCAGAAGAATCAGAGGTTTTCCTCACTCCCTTTACTATATAGTCTTTCTGATCACTCAGAATTTAGATTCCTCATCTGCGTACAAATTTATTTTTAGAATTCAAATCTGACACTCATTACATCGTAATCTAATTTACAGGCTTCTGGAGAGATAGTCCACTATTATAATGGCAAGCCACTTGCTGCAGGCCACAATGGAGGGATCAAGGTTATACATGCGCACAGGTCCTGCACTGAATGGTATGAGGAAACAAAAATCCTACAAATTAACCAAAAACATGATTATGTTTATAAGTAAATTCTGTTTAATCATAAGCTCTTTATTAGTTTACTTTATAGTTTACTTTTTATTGCACATTTCTATTAAACTAGTTTACTTTATAGTTTCTTTATAAGCTCTTTATCCATTTCATGCATGATGATTTTTTGGCGTTGGAAAATGAGATGGGTTTGGATGGACTGTGAAAATTTTCTCTGGCTTTTCTTTAGATACTTACCTAATAAATGGTAAAAAAAAATATCTGCAGTGCTCCCATTGTCTATTTTGATGATGATGTTGCTGTTAATCTTGAAGCTGAACTGACTAGGAGTCGTAGAATTAAATGTTCTTGCTGTGAAATTAAAGGAGCAGCTCTGGGGTGTTAAGAAAAGAGTTGTCGTAAGAGCTTTCATGTCACCTGTGCAAAGTTGATGCCTCAATGTCGATGGGATACTGTGTGTAAAAAAAAACACTTTTTTCCCCTTCAATTTTTTCATTTTATATGCTTTATTTTAATACTGAACTGTCTTGGATCAGGATATATTTGTTATGTTATGCCCCCTTCATGCCTCATCTCAGTTGCCAAATGAAAATTCTAAACCTCAAGCTAGGAAGAAGAAGAGCAAGTATGTAAAATTTCCCTCAAAGATTTATAATTTATCACAACAAACTCAGCTTTTCTTTCTCATTTATGCAGTTTTCTTTCTCCATTATAGGCAATCAAATGTTGAACATCATAAAGTTGCTACTAAACAAGACAGCATTGCCACTCCAGATCAGAATTTTTGTGGATCATCAAAGAAATTGGTTCTCTGTTGTTCATCACTCACAAATGTAGAGGGGGTAAGAGTTAATTGGAGTGCTTGCTTTGTTCCTTTTTTTTGTTCTTTCTAGGAATTGAGATAGTCTAAAGAGTTCCATTATTCCTCATTGGCTTCAACTGCAGGAATCTGTTTCTGGATTTGAAAGATTATCCGGACTTAAAGTTTTAAAGAATTGGGACTCTAGTGGCACACATGTTATTGCGTCAATAGATGAAAATGGAGCATGCAGAAGAACCCTCAAAGTTTTGATGGGTATCTTGGAGGGCAAGTGGATCCTGAGTATGAAGTGTGAGTATTATTGTCTCTACCTTTTCTTCTCCCTCAGTTCCGTGAACTTTACAGCTGTTATGGAATACAGAAGCCTGAAATGAGTGATTATATAAAACTTGCACTTTGTTGATAAATCTCCTCAGTGTTTGTGCAGGGATTAGTGCTTGCACAGAAGCCATGAAACTAGTTAATGAGGAGCCTTATGAAATTAATGTCGATATTTATGGAATCAAGGATGGTCCTCGATTTGGTAGGCTAAGAATTCAGAACAAGGTTAGCTTTTCCTTGAGTTCAACTATCATAATGATTACTTTAGTCGAACTTTTTTATGTAATTTCTAATGAATAGGTTAAATGTCAATCTATCTGTTACCTCTCAGTTTATTAAACCAAACTGTTTAACATGCAGCAACCAAAGATTTTTGAAAGGTTCAAATTTTACTTAATGGGAGACTTTATACCTTCATATAAAGGGTATCTACAAGACCTTGTCATAGCTGCTGGAGGAACCATTCTGCATAGAAAGCCTGTTCCAGATGTCCAGAAAGTCTTGTCAGCCAATTCACCAAAATCTCAAACCTTCATAATTCACAGCTTCGAACAACCTGATCAATCTCATCCAAGCAAGAAATGTAAAATCAAAATCTCATCCAAGCAAGAAATGTAAAATCAAAATCTCATCCAAGCAAGAAATGTAAAATCAACGGTAGGCAAGTTGATGCGAAAGCTTTGGCCAGGTCTGCAGGAGCCACAGTAGTAAGCAATTCATGGGTTTTGAACTCCATTGCTGCCTGCAAGTTACAAAATCTTTCTGAATAGTATATAGTACATGTTTATTTGATTATTGAACTCTAACATAATTGATATTTATGTAGTTTTTTGTAGCTTTTAATCATTTGCAGAAAAGAAAATGGAACATAATGAAAACAAGAGATTGAGATTCCATAAGGACTCACATTTACATCACTTCATTATCAAGTGTTTGATATCCAGGACGACAACGGAAATGAGAAGAAAAACTTGGAAAGTACACAACTTGTTTGAGATTGAGACCTAGACACACCTGAACTAGTCAATTGCACATGAACAACAAGCGTATATATATGCAACATGAACACTAATCTCCTCCCTACTTCTGACACAACACAAGTGCCGCTTCCCTCTTCAATTTTAACGCATAAATTCCAAGAATCTTAGTTGTTTTTTCTTTCGGAAACCCAAAAAAGACCGCCAAAATTGCATAAGTGGAGACACACCAGACATTCTCTGGTTAATTTCTTCTAATCAGTAATCACCCTTTTTGTTCTCATGCAATGTAATCATCACAGGCTGCTAAATCAAGTTGCATCAACCTCATTGCTCCTCTTATTCTGATCATGCTTAGAGATCTTCATCCTCCAGCTGCCAAACAGACGCACCAACCCTGAAATCTCTTCCTCAATGTCCTTCTTATTACTCGCAGCAAACTTTTCCTTGAGGGCATGGATTCGGACAAGCCATTCCTCCATTGTCGCGTGTATCCCACTGTTCTCCTTCTGTCCTTCCTTAACCTTCCTCTTCAGATATCTACAGGCGTCAAGGGACTTAAGAAGCTGCTCCGAAAGCTCCTTGTTCCGCTCCTGAAGTGCAACGACATTCCCCTGCATCTCAACCTCAACATTTCCCCTGTTCCTCACTGGCTTATTATGCTCTGCTGCGCAAGCCTGCAACTTTGACAACAACGTCTCATTCTGCGCCCTCAGGTCATTCATATGCTCCTCCATCCCACTCAATTCCTGCACCTTTCTTGCCAGCTCAGTCGCGATGATCTCCTTCTCCTTCCCCAAGCTTGAACACATGATCTCCAGGCTCTTTCGCGCTGCTGAGCTCGCGCTGAGCTGCCTCCGGAGCCTCTCTTTCTCATCGATTGGCTCCGGAGGCTTCTTGAGATCCGTCTTGCACCTCCGCAGCTCGGCCCTCCTGATCCCGACAGATTGAGACTTCTGAATTCGGGTTTTGACGTCAACAAGTATCGTCATCATCCCTGCCACCCTCTGCGCCTTCCTGTCATCGTGGTCTTTCGCACATGCCTCGTTGTGATCTTGGATCAGCTTCAATAGTAACTTAACATTTGTCGCAATGCCTGAAACAATAATTACATAATATAATTCATATCTTCATAGAGCCATGATAGTGCCATGATTATTAACAAGTTACACTCAATTTTTTTTTATCATTAAAAAACAAACATAATGTGGTTCATAGATTACCATCCAAGCTATGATCTTCTGGGCTTTCTTGAGGAGTTGTTGGGGTTGTTGGGTTGGAAGGAGCTGGTAAAACTGCAGGGGATGAAAATGCTCGAATCTGGTTCATTTTCGACCCGAAAACAAGATCAAAATTTGATGATCGATCTTCAGTCAATATAAGAGTATGTATGAATCTATATATATATATATATATAGGATCAAACAGACAGATGAGTGATTGAAGGAGGGGATGAAGTTTGCAATAATTCTTTGTCCGATTAATTATTTGAACTAATCATAAACTAGTAATTAAGACATACAAAAAATAATAATAATAATAATAATGTGAGAGATGCAAAAAGAGAGAGTGCTTTGTGCATTCTCTCTCTCTCCTCTCTCGATTGTTGTTGTTGGAAACCTTTATGTGTGCTTTTGTGTTGTGGGTGCAAGCAGAAGGAGACCAGGGAGGGAGGCAGGTTTGTAAATATTATGGATGTGTTTGGTTTTGGGCTGGTTCCTGCTCTTGGTTGTAATTTGTAAATCATGCGCAATTGTTGCTCACACTTTGACATTTTCTTCGCCATTGGATGCTTTGACTTTTGTAATTAGTTCCACCCTTTTTTTTATTTGCCCTTTTTATTTTATCATAAACATATTCTATTCGAACTCCAACTCTAACACCGGTCATCTTTAACAGTTCATATAAATCAAACATAAAATCTCTTACTTTTAAAAAACCGTAAACGAAATGGAAGAAGTAAAATAAAATAAGAATCATTTTATTATTATTAATTTTTTTTTTTAAAAAGAGATCGAGTCAAATAGTACGACGCCAAAAACAATAATATTGTTACCAAAATAGGTCTACATGCAATTTCATCTCAAAAAAGCCTTGGTTTTATTAGGAATGGAACTATTATATATTTAGGAATAGAACTATTATATATTTAATTTAGGGTTGAGGGTTGAGGGTTAAGGGTTGAGGGTTGAGGGCTGAGGGTTGAGGGTTGATGGTTGAGGGTTAGGGGTTGAAGGTTGAGGGTTGAGGGTTGAGGGTTGGGGGTTGAGGGGTTGAGGGTTGAGGGTTGAGGGGTGGGGGTTGAGGGTTGAGGGTTGAGGGGTGGGGGTTGAGGGTTGAGGGTTGAGGGTTGAGGGTTGAGGGGTTGAGGGTTGAGGGTTGAGGGTTGAGGGTTGAGGGTTGAGGGTTGAGGGTTGAGGGTTGAGGGTTGAGGGTTGAGGGTTGAGGGTTGAGGGTTGAGGGTTGAGGGTTGAGGGTTGAGGGTTGAGGGTTGAGGGTTGAGGGTTGAGGGTTGAGGGTTGAGGGTTGAGGGTTGAGGGTTGAGGGTTGAGGGTTGAGGGTTGAGGGTTGAGGGTTGAGGGTTGAGGGTTGAGGGTTGAGGGTTGAGGGTTGAGGGTTGAGGGTTGAGGGTTGAGGGTTGAGGGTTTAGGGTTTAGGGGTTTAGCGTCACTCATATAGGCATAAGTTTTTTTCAATGATTGGCATCAGTGAGCGGTTGAGGGTTGAGGGTTGAGGGGTGGGGGTTGAGGGTTGAGGGTTGAGGGTTGAGGGGTTGAGGGTTGAGGGTTGAGGGTTGAGGGTTGAGGGTTGAGGGTTGAGGGTTGAGGGTTGAGGGTTGAGGGTTGAGGGTTGAGGGTTGAGGGTTGAGGGTTGAGGGTTGAGGGTTGAGGGTTGAGGGTTGAGGGTTGAGGGTTGAGGGTTGAGGGTTGAGGGTTGAGGGTTGAGGGTTGAGGGTTGAGGGTTGAGGGTTGAGGGTTGAGGGTTGAGGGTTGAGGGTTGAGGGTTGAGGGTTGAGGGTTGAGGGTTGAGGGTTGAGGGTTGAGGGTTGAGGGTTGAGGGTTGAGGGTTGAGGGTTGAGGGTTGAGGGTTGAGGGTTGAGGGTTGAGGGTTGAGGGTTGAGGGTTGAGGGTTGAGGGTTGAGGGTTGAGGGTTGAGGGTTGAGGGTTTAGGGTTTAGGGTTTAGGGTTTAGGGTTTAGGGTTTAGGGGTTTAGCGTCACTCATATAGGCATAAGTTTTTTTCAATGATTGGCATCAGTGAGCATAAGTGAAGTTAATATCCTAAACAAATGTGGTAGATGTAAATATATTGGTAATAGTTTATGTTCATTGTTTGATATTGTTAATTCATATTGTCAGTTAATATCCTAAACAAATGTAGTAGATGTAAATATATTGGTAATAGTTTATGTTCATTGTTTGATATTGTTAATTCATATTGTAAGGATCAGTACCTTCTTGGAGATGGATAAGTCCATTTGGCTATAAATTCCTGAGGAAAAAGTGTTTACTTGGAAGGTGCAATGGTGTCAAAGGAATAGGTGTATACCATTAATTAGGAGTAAGTTGAAGGGTAATGTACTGGAAAGGTTTAACAATGGTATTTTTGGGCATTTGACTAGTGTTCAGTGTTTTGTGTGGAGGAACCCCATTTCACATGGACTAATAATGAGAAGGGTAAATGGAAAATATGTAAGGGAAATGGATGGTGTATGTTTTCTGGTTGGTAATCGAGTTTTTCAGTTTACTAGAAGGGGTTTTAGTTTGATAACTGGGCTAAGCTGTGGGGAGAAGCCAGAAAGTGTTAGTGATGGTGATGATGGTGTTAATAGATTAAAGGAGAAATATTTTAAGAATATAAAGAGGGTGACCATTGGTGACTTAGAGGAAGCATTTAAAAAGTGCAAGGTCCAAGAATATTTGTACAAGTTAGGTCTTGTATTTTTTGTTGAGCAAGTGTTGTTGAGAGATCAACTGGTATAAACAAAGAGTACTTGAAGTTGGTGGAGGACATGGAAAAGTGGAATAACTATCCATGGGGCAGTGTTGCATTTGAGATGACAACTGAGTCATCGTGTCGGTCTTTGAAACTAGAATTAATACAAGAAGAGGAAGAATGAGAAAGGGATAGAAACACTGGTTGAGAATCACCACACTGCTTATCTTATAATTGACTTTATTTTTCCCACATCTTGAAAAAGAAAACACACAACCACACATCACGTGCCTCTCACGTTCAACGAAACCCATATTAGCAAAATATATTCGCGAGTTGATGAAGAAAATGTTGGAGAAGGAGAGGAAGAAGAAGCAAGTGAAGAATTGGATGAAGGAGGTGAGAGTAGTGTAACAAAGTCTAAGGGAAAGAGTAAGGCAAAGGGAAAGGGAAAAGAAAAAGGGAAAAAATTACAGAAGAGAAAGAAACCCACGTTTGAGAGGACTGTGTTCAAGTTGAGGGTCTTTCCGGCTGCTTTTCAGGTATATGAATTGTTTTCATAAGATTGGTGAAGTTTAGATTGGATTTACTTGTTTATATATTAAGCTAATATGCTGTAATGGCTTGCAACTTTTAAAAGTAAAAAGTTATATTCTGTTTTGTTGCTGACCTACAATTAGTGGAATAAATGATCAAGTTTTTTTCATTAAATAGATATGGGCTTGCGAGAGGTTTCTTGACTTGGAAACGTTGAAATTGGTAGTATGTAATCGTGTAGCCGGTGTACACCGATTTTCTCATTGGAAGGTGAAGAGCAGGGGGGAATTTCACAAGCTTCAGTAAGAGGTTTTAAAATCAAATAAGGTATGATATAAAATTAAAGAGTTATTAAATTTATGAATATGCATTTATTAGATTTGTAAAATGTTGGTGATTAAAGTATTTGTAATGAAAGTTAAAATAATAATAAATGACATGTAGGTGAAATTGAGAGATTATGCCTACAATGGAAGAAAACAATCTTCATATTGGGACTGGGTTCTACAGGGGTCAGTGTCCCCAAGAAGAGAAGGAGGAAGAGGAGGAGGTCCAAAGTATAGGCGGGACCAAAGTATATTAATTTAGACCTTGATGGTGGAGGAGAAAAAGAAATTGATGGTGGATACAAATTCAGTTTTGACGTTGGTATAGGCGGGACCAAAGTATAGTAATTTAGACCTTGGTGTTGTAGATAAGCCGGGAAAAGAAGATGAATGTGTGGGTTCAGGTGGATTATCAAACTTCACTCTTAAGGAAATAGAAGAATTGTTTGAGGATGACCTAAGAGATAGTGATGGTGTTAGGAATGATAGGGGAGAGAAGAAGGAACTTGATGATACCGAGAAAAGAAATGGGGAGAAAGAACTTGCCAACACTATCATGGGTGAGATGGAGGAAAGGAAAATTGGGGGAATAGGCAAGTAAAAGTCCCGACTTCTATTAAAACGGGACTTGAATGCTCTAAGTTTATTTTCGACCTAGCTGCCTTTTTATGCGTAATTGGACATCTTGATGAGGATCCGACAAAGGAAAGGCAAGAAGATGGTATTTTCGAGTAAGAGGGTGTCATTATTCTTGTAGATTCGTAGGAGAGAAAGAGGAAGAAGAGTAAGGGACGTGTACTTTGTTCCCTATTTGCGGAGTACATGGTGAAGAGGAGGCGGCCATGTCGTGATTTGAATATAGAATTAAATGTTGACAAATATGATCCAGCTTGTGTAGTTCCTTGGGAAGTTGTCATTGAAATTAATGTTGAAAATTTTCAACATATGGGGTGAAACACCAATGTAAGTATTTCTTCTTTAGTGTTGGCAATTATATATTATATATGTATAGCCTTATTTTAGTAGCTTTTGTAAAATATTTTTGTATATAAAGTAGCAACACTTTTGACTGTCCATTAGAATTACTGTGATATTTTTTATTTCAAACAAGTTTTAGTGTATAAGGAGTTATAGATAGTACATGTTTTATAGTATATAAGCAGTTTTACTGTGAAATTTATTTTATCATAGATATTAAAGCAGTTTTAGTGTATAAGGAGTTATAGTTTAAAAGCAGTTTTATTTTAAAATCAGTTATAGTTTATTATGAAAATGTGATATTTTTTATTTCAAGTCTATAATTGTGTTTAATTTTGCAAAAAAATGGAGTACAATAGTGAATATCAACAATGGTTAAATGAAATACTAGGAAAGTTCGACATTTGGATATGGTGTCGGTGGGTATAGCGGGCTTAATTCGGAGGTAATCCACTTATGCACTCCGTTAATGATTATAAGTTCGTAGGGAATAAGGCAAAAGTTGTGTCATATGTAATGAAAATGTTAGTTCAATTTGTTAACTTTTCTTTGGGCAGCACATGGATGTGGGCTTCTTTTTGTATAAAAAACAATAGGCCACAAAAACTAAGTTTATGTCTAAACATTGGACGAGTGCATATAGCCAATTTCAAGTACATTTGTTAAAGTTATTGAATATGAGATTACTTTGTAGATGAAGCCACGCAAATGAGTTCAAATGTAGGTGTAGAAAATGATTTCAAATGTTTTTTCGTCCTTGCAGGAATTTCTAAATTTGGTTGTTAAGTCCAATGAAGTTTATCCTTCTTGGACTGAGATTTTGCGAGGAGTCACACTACCACCAAACTTGCATAAGATTGAGAGATATGTGACTGGAATTGCGTGTGGCATGTACTGTCTACCTTGGAAGGAAGTAAACGAGGTTTACCTTCCTTATAATTTGGGAGAAAATCATTGGGTACTGTTAAAATTGAAGTTAGGTGATAGGATGATAGTTATTTATGGTTCAAAACTTGATTTGCACTTTGATGAAATTGTCCAACAAGAAACTGAACCGGTGGCAAAAACTCTACCGTTGGTGCTTAACCGATTGGATTTCTACAGAGGTTATGCCGGTGGGAAGTTCTTTGTCAATTATGAAGCCGAAGCCTAGAAACCGTGGAAGGTAATAAGTCTTGATAATGCTGTTGTACCACAACAAAGTGATTGGTTAGTAACATGGTGGTTATTTTCTTTCCAATCCTTGAGTTTGTTTTTGAATCTTGCAACTTGATCAATTTATGTATATGTGTCTTCCTCAGGTCCAATTGTGGTGTTTATGTTCTTAAGATGCATGACAATCTTGTTAACTAGTGTTTTGGGGTTTCGGGTTTTCGAGTTTTCAGGTTTCAGGTTTTAGGGTTTCGGGATATTAGGGTTTTGGGGTTTTAGGGTTTTGGGGTTTTGGGGTTTTTCAAGTTTTTTAGGTTTCGGGCTTGGGGTTTCGGGGTTTTCGGGGATTTTGGGTTTCGGGGTTTTTGGGTTTCGAGGTTTTCGGGTTTCAGGGTATTCGGGTCTTCGGGTCATAGTAACATGGTGGTTATTTTCTTTCCATTCCTTGAGTTTGTTTTTGAATCTTGCAACTTGATCAATTTATGTATATGTGTCTTCCTCAGGTCTAATTATGGTGTTTATGTTCTTAAGATGCATGACAATCTTGTTTACTAGTGTTTTGGGGTTTCGGGTTTTCGAGTATTCAAGTCAAGAAAATAACTTACCTGTATTTTCCAAAAAATGAAAATGAAAAAAATTCGTTAATAGCAAATGAAAAGGGGCATCAGATATAAGATTAGGGTTGGGGGTTGGCTAACTTACAGAAGAGATGAGCAAGGCCACAGTTGAATTCTGATAAGTCCTGCCCAATTTCCTTTACTATCTGAAATAGAAACCCAAATATCTTATTACGAGTTTATGACTAAATTAAAGGGGCTCATAAGAATACAGGTAAGTTATTTTCTTCTTGGTGGAATAGCAGACGAACAGACCCATGAATTGAGTGTTGAATTCAGTACTGGTAGCGTTAGGACATTAATTTCAGAATACATAAGAGACCGCGGGTGGATGAGATTTGAGTGGAATTGAGTTTAGGATTAAGTTAGGGTTGAAAGAGAAAGAGAGTAACCTTAGGGGTGATGAGATGGCAACCCCTCTTGTGGGGAGGCAGAGTTATGGTCTTCTGAGCCCACTTAGGCGCAGCCGCTGCCATTGAATTGGGCTCGTTGACGGTGGTGGTCGGCAAAAAGTCCCAGATCACAACCTAAAAAACCGACCAAGAAAATCAAATACAGGCAATACCAATACTTTAGCTTTTCCAAACTCTCACCCTATCTATAAAGTTTTCAGCTTGAGGATGAAACCTTATTTCACCTCAAACCTAAATACACATAAATGTTGAAGGCTTCAAAGAAAAATGACAAAAGGAAAAGCACATTCATAAAAAACCCAGCAAACTAAAGCAACAATATCTCAAATTGATAAGTGAAAATCCCACCGAAAACCAAAATAGCATCTCACAAAGAAAACACGGAAGCCATTGACCCCAATTTGAACTGCGAAAACATGGACGCCATGGCCGCCGATCAAAAACTAAGAAGGGACTAAATCACAACACCCAAGAAACCCCACCAGCATAAATCAGCACCAAATGTAAACCAAAACCCAGAAATTTCAATTTCTTGAATGATAAAAGGAAAATAAATTGGGGAGCTGACCTGAGAGCGATTTACCTGAGAGAAGCTAGCTCTGGTAGAAAAGGAGAGAGCTTTGGGTGCGAGTAGTGGAGTTTAAAAAATAAAAATTTAAAAAATGGGAAAACTTGAGAGAGGGGGTCGGATCGCGCCACTGAGTATTTGTATATGCGTATTAGGTGTCCTCTCGGAGACGAAGAAGGAGAAACTCAGAGCTATTAAAGATCGGGTTCTAATTGAAAGAGATAGGACAGAAGGAGAAAGAGAAAGTGAGAAGAGAAATTAACTAATCGAAGAGAAGAGAGCAGACAGAGTGGAAAACATATTCCACTAAATTATATCGCATTTTTCTTTGGTATGAAATAAGCGGATTAAGGTCGAATAAGTTTATTCAAACTGTTTAAATAAAACAGGGATTATATAATACATAGATGTACCAAACATAAATTTCGGATTATTTAATCTATCAGGTGTTTAATACGACATACCTAACGCAGCCGTAGGATACAAACTTATAAGATTGATTAATGTTCTCCCTTCACTAATGCACATAGATTCAAAAATTCTCAAGTACATTCATTAAAAGCTAAGATAAGGATGAAAACATAACCCAATAGAAATGCAAACGGGGGTTAATTGCATAAAAATATTTTTGCATGAAAACCTTTTCAAATCAGCTAAAAGGTTTGTAATTGTATATACATATTAACAATTAGAAAAGGAAAACAAAAAATTTTGAAATCTTACCAATAAAAGTATAAAACCATTCACCGTCGAATTACTATCCTCTGTAGGAGATAGAAAAAAGCTTTGGATCAGGTAAGGGAGGTAGCACATAATTTCACTGTCAGCAGCAGCACAACGAAGAAGCAGCACAACGAAGAAGTTGAGCATTTAGGGAAGAGGGTTACCCTACGTGGCAATCAACGATATGCGAGGTTGGTTTGGAGCTAAAATCAATGGTATGCGACACTTGAAGTAAGAGTGAAAAACTTGAAAAATAATACGCATGTTTGAGATATGGGAATACAGTATTGGATATGACATGTGGTCTTGGATATAGCTTCGATATGTGGCGGATATGTTTTAGATACGATTAAAGATATGATCAAAATGTATAACTGAAAAATATTTTGATTTTTTTCCATTTGCAAATTTTAAAAATACTGGTAGTCACATTTTAATAATTGTAACTTTTTTCTTCTACAACCTAAGCATTATGACCCATAACTTATTGAATTTGTGTACTTTATTTTGTTATATATACTTATTTGATATATTTTAATTTTTTGATATGAATTTATATTATTAAAAACTTATTAAAAATCAGTCAAATCTATAAATTCACTACACCCCTAAAAAATTTAACCAATTTGAAAGTATTTCCAAAACAAAATTAGGGCTAGCAATAACATAACCAAAATTCATAATTGATTTCGTATTAAAAAATCACATTAATTTCAGAATACATAAGAGACCGCGGGTGGATGAGATTTGAGTGGAATTGAGTTTAGGATTAAGTTAGGGTTGAAAGAGAAAGAGAGTAACCTTAGTTAATCTCTCACATTCCGCCATACGACTTTGCACTATAGTTAGCTCAACACCAATCAAAAATCCCCAATGTTAGAATCAACTTCTCTGCATTCAAAATATCGAACAAATTCATCGTCCTCGAAATCAACATCTTCAAGGTCCTGATACTCCAACTCAAACGCCTCACATTGTCCGCCAATTCCCTCATTAGAAAAGTGGTCTTCTCATTCGAGTCCAAACCCTATCTCTTCATTACAATGAAATGTTTCGTCTTTGGCTTCTCGAACTCGTCGCTGAAATCCTCCACAAAGATTGTGTTCCCGCCGTGCTCACCACTGTCATGCTGTGATCGCCACCGTCATTGATATCACGAGTGGGTCCTAAGACGTCTCCTTCGCCAGGATGGAGCGGAGTTCGGGTCGACCCCTGGCGAGCACGATCTATTTTCTTCTGCGGGTAGGGTTTAGGCCTCCTCATCGGACCTCGGTACAGTGAGCATTGAGGTTGTACTGCGACACTTGTTTTGGAGGTCGTGAATGATGGCGCGGTGGAAAACGACAAGTGCTGTTTTGGGTAGTGCAGAAGCTTGGTTTGAAAAGGTTGTTTGCACTCTTTTTGTTCGCTCGAATTCTTTGGATTCTTACTTAGGTTATCTCAGTAAGAACTTGACTCCTTCGATTGCTTTTGAGGTGATTAGACGATTAAACAATCCAAAATTGGGATTAAATTTCTTTGAGCTTAGTAGGGACAGTTTGAGTATTAATCATAGTGTATGTACGTACAATTTTCTTTTGAGGTCTTTATGTCAAATGGGTCTACAAGATTCTGCTAAATTGTTGTTTGATTACATGAGGAGTGACGGGCATATGCCTGACGAGTCAGTTGTAGGGCTTTTGGCATCATCCTATGCTCAAATGGGCAAGTTAGATAATGCTGAGAAATTTCTTGATGAGGTTCACTGTGGTGAGATTAGATTGTCTCCTTTTGTGTACAATAACTTGTTCAATGTGTTGGTTAAACAGAACAAAGTAGATGAGGCTGTTTGCTTATTTAGAAAGCATATGGGATCACACTATCATCCGGATAGTTGGACTTTCAATATTCTAATTCGAGGTTTATGCAGAGTTGGGGAAATGGATAAGGCTTTTGAGTTTTTCAGCGATATGGGGAGTTTTGGTTGTTACCCTGATATTGTTACGTATAATACACTAATTAGTGGACTTTGTAGAGCTAATGAGGTAGATAGAGGGTGTCATTTGCTCAAGGAGGTTCAGTCAAGAATTGAACTTTCTCCGGATGTTATAACTTTTACGTCAGTCATATCCGGCTATTGCAAGTTGCGTAAGATGGAGGAGGCCTCTGTTCTTTTTGACGAGATGATTGATTCTGGGGTTAGACCCACTGCTGTTACTTTTAATTCATTGATTGATGGGTTTGGAAAGGCTGGCAACATGGGTTCTGCATTTTCTATGTATGAGAAAATGATCTCTCATGGTTATCGTCCAGATGTTATCACCTTCACTTCCCTAATTGATGGCTACTGTCGAGCTGAGGATTTGAACCAGGGATTAAAGCTTTGGAATGAGATGAATATGAAAAAGGTGTCTCCAAGTGCGTATACTTTCTCTGTTCTTATTAATGCTTTATGCAAGGAGAGTAGACTACATGAAGCACGTGATTTTCTGAGGCAATTGAAGAGGTGTGATGTTGTTGCGAGAGCTTTCATATATAACCCTGTGATAGATGGATTTTCTAAGGCTGGGAATGTTGATGAGGCAAACCTAATCGTCGCAGAGATGGAGGAGAAGAGATGTGCCCCAGACAAAGTGACATTTACGATTCTCATACTGGGGAATTGTATGAAAGGGAGAATGTCTGAGGCAATTAGCAATTTTAAAAGGATGTTGGCAATTGGTTGCGCCCCAGACAACATAACGATAAATTCTTTGATCTCTTGCCTCATGAAGGCTGGGATGCCTAATGAAGCCCATCACATTAAGCAAATCGCATGTAAGGACTTGAATTCGGGCAAGTCAGATTTAGGAAGAACTGATCATTTGAGAGCAACTGCAGAAATTCCAGTGGCTGTTTGATTGAAGCTCTACCACGAAAATCGTATTCGAATACTGCTTCCAGTTCGACGCCCTTCCACAATGATACATCGAGTGCCAAAAGAAGCATGATCATTTTGTGACACAAATGAATCATACCCAGTTGTGAGGCAAATGAGTTGATGACAACCAGTAAGTGCTTTACCCATGTCCATTTTTAATTGAGACTGTATATTAGCGTTGCCCATACAACTTTGTCTCTCAATGATATAATTTTTCAATGGGCTGGCCCGGCACTCCCCATTGCTTATACTTATTGATGTTTCGAATTTTCAGCCATTATACATCTTAGTAATATGCCAAGGCAAAGGGAGGTGGGAGGGAGCTTCATAAACTCGAGAAATCACTTCGCATAGAATTGTGCATACTTGTTCTTATTAATTACTGTACAAGCATCAGCAAGTGGTCCAAGTAATAAGAACAAGTATGCATAATTCTATGCGAAGTGATTTCTCGAGTTTATTGAGCACCCTGTCACTGATAGATACAAATGTCACTGATAACTGTCACCGATAATATGGCCCGAACTATAGATACAACTGTCACTGATAACATATCTTCTATCATCCGGCTCATGGAGACTGGTCCAAAGATATGCCAGAAGTATATTGAGCACCCTGCTTTGTTCCAAGGGAGAAAATTTGATACCCGCTACCTAGTTTTGGTTCGGGAGTTTTCCCTCTGGAAATATTTCTTTCAGACACTTTCTGGGTATGGTTTTGAGTATATTCTTTCTGATTGCCAATTATATGAATATCCTGAAGAGTAAAACTGTGAGATTTCTCTTTTCATCTATCAATTTTCATCTCCATTTCCGGTTAGATTGGCGAACAACACTTTAGACAAGCACAGTTTGTTCGAGTACGAGACTCACTTTACTGTCATGGTATGTTCTGCAAACCATGCCATAGTATGAGGATTATACTATAGGTTTTTAATTCTTGAACATGACTCGTATATGTTTCTGCACTTCATAATCTCTTTACTATGGCTTCCAGAAGTATAGAGGGACAATGAATCACAAGAACACCAAGGTAAGCACCTATCCAGTCTCTATTCATTTTGTTTTCAAGAAAAAGGGGTTTCAGTCATTTAGCTCGCTTAGCGTACTGAAATAATTCTTACATTGGTTTCTCTTGTTTGATGTAGTTAAAGGGATGGATATTCATTCGAGAGTGAAAAAAAATGATCCGATCCATTTTTGAGGCAGCTGCACAAGTACATCCAGAGATGCACAGACCAACATCGAGGGCCATGTATAGGGTGGGTGTCATGCTTGATAGTTCTTTCCAGCCAAAGTTACTGGAGTTATTTTACAGCAGCATCCTGAATGTGAAAATAATGTATTCTCCGTTTTGTAGGTGACCTACTGTCCTGACTGCACAAGAGCATGCAAAAACGATATGGAGGCTATATTTGGACGAGAGGAAGTTGTTAGAGCTCATGAATTTTACAATTACGTCTTTGGCTGTCTATTTTTGAACGAAAACACTCATGTAGCGATTTTGTACTGAAAAAAACTGAGAGATTGTGTGTTGGTGATGCTTGAAATTGATATTGGGTAAAGAAAATTCTGAAAACTGATAGATTGCTTCGCAAATGTTATGTACATGTGTGATGAAGCTATAAAGCTCTCTACTTGCTTGGTTCAGTTGGTGATTGTGACTGATTTCTGAGGCTTGGAATCTTCTTTTGTAATTTAAGACTGGAGATCCGCTCAGCCTCCAATGCTCGTTCGAGCTATCTGAAATTACGAAATTAATGTTAGCAAACACCACGATTTTGATGGGAAGAAAAATGAAGCCAAGTACATTAAGTTATTACTCAGATAGTCATCATGAACAACAAACGTAGAGATGATAATAATACCTTTGCAGCTCGGGTACTCCATTCTCCTAAAATGGCGGTCAATCTTTCATTCTCCCCTATGTACATGTCAAGTTACAAGAGTAGGAGACCTGATTGTTGGTGGTCCGGACTTGCTGGATTTCAGAATCTCTCTCAGCTATCAAAGACCGAGCAAGCTTTAGCTCAGACTGTAATTGATTCATCTGCAATGTAGATACATCTCTCAGTCGCCTTTTAATGTTGATTATGTAATGTAGAAGACAAGAGCAAACGAAGCAATGAAATCATTTTTCCAGAAGATATCAGCTGCAGAAAGTATCAAGAGCAAACTTGGCATTACCGCAGCAGAAAGTATCCGTAATTCCTGATCACGAGCTGCCAACAGATGGGCAAGGTCAACCTGCATAAACTAACACTGTAAGCCTTGCTCTGACCATTTTCATATAACAAAGAACATGAACGAACTAGACTAGTTCTGCTTTAATTAGAATGACGGAAATGGAAGCGTGCATGCATTCTAGCAATATGTATGCCCATGTTAATAATGAGTTCAATAGCTTTGCATGTCCTACAGAGTAATTAATCACCTGAGGTGTGCTCCCATCAGTAGACCGTTCATATTTACTTAAGCACTCTTGCAATCGAAGGATCTGTATAATAAACACATGTTTAGTATAAATAATAGTAATAAAATTGTCTGACTAAAAGAAACATAATATGCAACATGGAACACGTAATTGTCCATGCCACATTTCAGTGATCAAAATCATTGGTTGAAAACCTGAAGGAACTGCATGTTATAGCATTAAGTACAATAATACAACCACCAATCTCAAGATTTACACCAAGAGATACTTCTTCACTCAAGAAATGAAGGTTTTCACGTTGGTGTTGCAACAAAGCCATTTGATGATCAGAGAGTCGACCAGCGTCGTGATACCTGTCACAACACATATTACATCAGTTTTAAATCTTAATTAAATATCAATGCATATGCTTCATTGCATGTGCATGAGCAAATAGCAAGTTCTTCCATTAGGATGTATGAAATATAGCAGTTTCCAGTAACATCAACTAAGAGAAATATCTTCTGTTACGAACTGTTAGAAAATCTAGTGATGGATTTATGTTCCATTCCTAGAAGGATGCAAGCAAGATTATGGGGTATCACCAAAAAAAAAAAATGTATGATTACCTCAAACCTTCCAAAGAACTTGAGGGTTGAAGAGGAGAATATAATGACTTTAAGACATCAGGCTGGGAATTTAATGAGTTGTACTGGTGAACATAACCTGCAAACACCAAAATTAGCGATAAGAATATTTGACCACAATCAATTTAACATCTTATGTTTTATATACAGGTGTATCTGTTAGAGTTCTACTTTGAAGTTGTACAAGACTTTGATAAAATTCATTATTAAACACTGGTTGAGTACAGGGACAGTTAAGGACAGTTTTCACGGGCGATACAGGGGATTTTCAATCCCTAAAAAGGACTGGCGGGAAACCAATTCCTTATAAGAAAGGATCCCATTTTAGCCTCCACTGTCCAGCAAGAAAACCAAGAAAGTTGCCCGATTAAGCTTGCAAGGAACCTGATAAATACTTAAAACTAGCAAGTAAATGCACTTCCCAAATGCATACTAATTCACCAATATAGGCACTCATAAAAGATCCAACACATATTGATTCAATAACCATAATAATCCTGCAGATTTTATGGGTAACAAATATTCAGTCATGGACCAATTCAAGCAACCAGCTTTCAATTAAATTTAGGGAACTGATTTTCACACTCCCATTTTTTCCTTATGCACTCTATTTTTATTAGCCGTTAGATTGAGCAACTGAAAGCAAACAGAAACAAACAGAGTGCAGAAGGAGAAAAGTGGGAAATTACTTCCCTAAATTTATCCAACCAAAGTCTACACAGCATCTTGAGCTATTAAATCTGTCTAATCAATTGATTGTCTGGGCGAGAATTTCAAATCACTAATGCTGTTGAAATCATGGACTTGAAAATAGGCAAAGAAACTGTTAAGGAGATAAGAGCAACAAATTCTAATGAAGAAATGATTATACTGCCAATGCCATCATAGGTTGGTGATTTTGATACCTCAATATTGATGAAAGAGTTAGGAAATTGATGTTGGATCGGTGGCACCATAGCTTAATCCCAAGTTCCGTTTGACTCCTCTACGGTTGCAATTCGGCGGGTTGGACAGATTTGACGGGTAAAAATACGATTTCAGTTAAAATAAACTTAGGCAGAGTTCAAATTAAACGGAACCAACTGAAGCGATATCCTAAAGATCCAAAAACCAACACTAGTTGGATTGATATCAATCCCATGTTCTACAACTTGTGGGTCGAAATTTGATTCCTCCTCATCACCCAACACTTCTTTTTAGTTTCCTTATGTTGATAGATCAAAGGTAATTAGCGAATCTGAATTTGTATCCGTGAATTTGTATCCCTGCCAATCTACTCCTGAACGTTTATTTCAACCAATTTTTCACTGCATTTTTATTCGGCTTTTTAATCCAAGTGCCCCTAGAGTCGTGCGATACTCGCTTAATCTCTGAAACCTTGAATCGCTTCACTTTGGCCAAAGAATTCACGTTTCGTACACTGAATTGTCTCACTTTGCTCCAAATCTGTCAACTCTAAGTGTGTTTTGTTAAATTAGGGGCAAAGGAGACAATTGACGGTTCTTAGGGTTAAGTGAGATTCACTCACCCCGAATGAGAGGTGTTAAGCTTTTTATCATCCTAATATAGATGCATGATCCAGCAAGCAGGCCCCTTTGTTTTGTAAAGTACAAAAAAAAAACTACCCTCGATTACATGAAAATAAAAATTTTGAGATTGACAACGACCGTTGATATTATTCCTCCATTGATCAAGAATTTCGATTTTTGGGAAGTATCATGATCATCCAATAAGAAGGGTTTCAATTTTTTCAAATGAACGGTTTGAAGACCTAAGAAGTCCAATTTTTTCGTAAGTGAAATCGACGGGTTTCATCTTTCGTTTCCTTTTCGTTTGTTTCGAGAAATATATCGATCAATTCCGATTCGCACACATTGAGTACACCCTATACATGTATCATAAATCTTTACTTAATGTGACATTGGAGCTATAAATTTTTGAATGTCCGAAATTTTCGATCTAGTAAACTTGTAAATGAATTACCCGAGTATTCGGTTTGATAACCTGCTACTAATTCTTCTTCGGCTTCTGGTAAATCAAAAGGTAATCTCTCACATTCCGTTATACGACTTTGCACTATAGTTAGCTCAACACCAATAAAAAATCCCCAATGTTAGAATCAACTTATCTGCATTCAAAATATCGAACAAATTCAACGTCCTCGAAATCAACATCTTCAAGGTCCTGATACTCCAACTCAAACGCCTCACATTGTCCGCCAATTCCCTCATTAGAAAAGTGGTCTTCTCATTCGAGTCCAAACCCTATCTCTTCATTACAATGAAATGTTTCGTCTTTGGCTTCTCGAACTCGTCGCTGAAATCCTCCACAAAGATTGTGTTCCCACCGTGCTCACCACTGTCATGCTGTGCTCGCCACCGTCATCGATATCACGAGTGGGTCCTAAGACGTCTCCTTCTCCAAGATGGAGCGGAGTTCGGGTCGACCCCTGGCGAGCACAATCTATTTTCTTCTGCAGGTAGGGTTTAGGCCTCCTCATCGGACCTCGGTACAGTGAGCATTGAGGTTGTACTGCGACACTTGTTTTGGAGGTCGTGAATGATGGCGCGGTGGAAAACGACAAGTGCTGTTTTGGGTAGTGCAGACTTGAGGTCAAGGAACCTCTCCTCTACTTTGTAGCCGGTGAATGAGAGGAGTGGGAGCGAGGGTGAAAGGTAAAGGAAGGTATCTTCTGAGATGATATGAGCTTAATTATGAGGTAAAGAGAGAAACAGTGAATAAAATGGCTATTAATAATCATTTTGGGACAAAATTTCCTGAAATAAAAATTAGAAAGAAAAATTGACAAGAAACATAAATTTGGGAGACAAATTGACAAGTTAGTCTAGATTAAAATGTAACTAGTGAATGAGTTCATAACTTTTCTCAAACTAATTGGGCTTAAAGAGCTCTATCCCAAGTCTAAATATAAATTTAAGTTCACGGGCTGGTGAGGTAAACTCCAGCAGAAAGCCACACAGATAAACCCTAAGGGCTAAGGCAGTGGCCATCTCAGCTTCAGACTAATGAGCCAAATTTTAGGGTTTCAGCTCCACCCTCCATTTCTAGTCTATGGGTTTTCGTTCATTTCATCTTCTGGGTATCGCTCGGATTAATTTCTTCGTAAAAAGTTCCAAAAGGTTCATGAAAGTTTGGTTTGTTGTGCTTACATTACTAGGTTTTGCTTCATCTCCATGAAGACTAAGGATCCGAATCCAAAACCCAATTCGATTTCCGGGCGACCCATAACAAAACCTGGGCATGCAAGGATTGTGATCGGGAATATCTATAAGAGCAAAGCAGAGCCAAGTGATGGCGTGGTGGTGCAGATGAAGACCCATTTGTTCTTCACAGCCCCTCCTACCTTCTGGGTTCGAGTAGTGGCGGATCCAAAAATGCTTTTGTAGGGGGTCATTGTGTAAAACTTCTCTAAGTAAAATTTTAAGAAAAATAAACCCTTTCAGTTTACATTTTGATACTCTATAAAATGAATGAAGTGAATTTATGCTAATTTCTGAAGTGAGAAATAATACTATTAGAGCGTTGTACATAATGACACTTCTCCTAAAGTTTAGTTACTACTATATTTTACCAAGAAAAAATATACAAGAAATTTAGAATAAAATACTTTTATTAAAGACACTTTTCTTATAATTCTGGTAATAAGAGTTTTATACATGTATTCATATTTTTATAGTATAAGGAACATAATTTTTTTTATGGGAGTATGTGAATCTTATTTTACCTAACATGTTGGATTGTTTGGTAATAGCTATTTTAATTTCAAATAGTTGTATTTTTTAAGGGTTGAATTACCTAAATATTTTTTATTTATTTAAACTTGAGGTTCTAAGGGGAAAGGATGCAACACTTTCATGTTCTTTAATACAAAGGATGCACCTTGAACATAAAAAAGTAAGGGAAAGAGTCAAAATGGTCTAAACACGTTTCAAAGAATCAAAACAAGTTAAAAAGCGATAGTAACTAAACGGTGGCGTATTAGCCACAACTTTTTTAGAAAAGAAAAGTTGAAGTAGTTTAGGGTTTAGGGTATAAGGTATAGGGTTTGGGGTTTGGGGTTGAGGGTTGAGGGGGGTTTGGAGTTTAGGGTCTAAAGGTTTAGGGTCTTAAGGGGTTAAGGGTGTGGGGTATGAGGTTGAGGGTTTGGGGTTTGGGGTTTGAGGGTTGGGGTCTGGGCTCAAGGGTCTGGGGTCTTGGGTGTTTGTGGTGGGGGGTCTGGGATTTGTGGTTTGGGGTTTGTGGTTTCGGGTTTCGGGTCTTGTGTCTCGGGTCTCAGGCCTTAGGTCTCAGGTTTAGGGTTTAGTATTTAGGGTTTAGGGTTTGGGGTTTAGGGATCCATGAAGACTAAGGATCCAAATCCAAAACACAATTCGATTTCTGGGAGACCCATAACAAAACCTGGACATGCAAGGATTGGGATCTAGAACATCTATAAGAGCAAAGCTGAGCCAAGTGATGGCGTGGTGGTGCAGATGACCCTCTTGTTCTTCACAGCCCATCCTACCTTATGAGCTCGAGTAGTGGCAGATCCAAAAATGCTTTTGTAGGGGGTCATTGTGTAAAACTTCTCTAAGTGAATTTATATAATGTATGAAGTGAATTTATGCTAATTACTTAAGTAGACATGTCATAGCTAAGTATTAAACTAAAATGAAAAAAAATTATTTTTGTTATCCATGTCAGGTGAACTTGAGATATGTCACTGCTTCAAAGTAATGAGAAATAATACTATTAGAGCGTTGTACATAATGACACATCTACTAAAGTTTAGTTACTACTATATTTTACCAAGAAAAAATATACAAGAAATTTAGAATAAAATACTTTTATTTAGGACACTTTTCTTATAAATTCTGGTAATAAGAGTTTTTATACTTGTGTTCATATTTTTATAGTATAAGAATCATAATTTTTTTTATGGGAGTATGTGAATGTTATTTTACCTTACATGTTGGATTGTTTGGTAATAGCTAGTTTAATTTAAAATAGTTGTTTTATTAATGGCTAAATTACCCAAATATTTGTTTTATATTTAAACTTGAGGTTATGAAGGGAAAGATGCAACACTTTCCTTTTATTTAATACAAAGGATTCAACTTGAATACAAAAAAATAAAGAAAAGAGTCAAAATGGTCTAAACACATTTCAAAGAATCAAAACAAGTTAAAAAGCGATAGTAATTAAACAGTGGTGTATTAGCCACAACTTTTTTTGAAAAGAAAAGTTGGAAGTAGTTTAAGGTTTAGAGTATAGGGTTTGAGGTTTGGGGTTGAGAGTTGAGGGTTGAGGGTTGAAGGTTGTTTGGGGCTTGGGGTTTGGGGTTTGGGGTTTATGGTATAAGGGCTTAGGGTCATAAGGGGTTAAGGGGATGTGGTATGGGGTGGGGGTTTGAGGGTTGAGGGGGGTTTTTGAGGGGGGTTTGGGGTTTAGGTTCTAAGTGTTTAGTGTCTTAAGGAGTTAAGGGATTAAGGGTATGGGGTTGAGGGTTTGGGGTATGGGGTTTAGGTTCTAAGGGTTTAGTGTCTTAAAGAGTTAAGGGATTAAGGGTATGGGCTATGGGGTATGGGGTCTGAGGTCTAGGGTCTGGGGTCTGGGGTTTAGGGTCTGGGGTCTGGGGTCTGGGATGTAGGGTCTAGGCGGTATGGGGTATATGGTATGGGGTTTGGGGTTTGGGGTTTGGGGTTTGGGTTTGGGGTTTGGAGTTTGGGGTTTGGGGTTTGGGGTTTAGGGTTTAGGGTTTGGGGTTTAGGGTTTGGGGTTTAAGGTTTAGGGGTTAGGGTTGAGGGTTGAGGGTTGAGGGTTGAGGGTTGAGGGTTGAGGGTTGAGGGTTGAGGGTTGAGGGTTGAGGGTTGAGGGTTGAGGGTTGAGGGTTGAGGGTTGAGGGTTGAGGGTTGAGGGTTGAGGGAGGGTTGAGGGTTGAGGGTTGAGGGTTGAGGGTTGAGGGTTGAGGGTTGAGGGTTGAGGGTTGAGGGTTGAGGGTTGAGGGTTGAGGGTTGAGGGGTTTGGGGTTTAGGGTTGATGGTTGAGGGTTGAGGGTTGAGGGTTTAGGGTTGAGGGTTGAGGGGTTTGGGGTTTAGGGTTGAGGGTTTAGGGTTGAGGGTTGAGGGTTGAGGGTTGAGGGTTTAGGGTTGAGGGTTTAGGGTTGAGGGTTTAGGGTTGAGGGTTTAGGGTTGAGGGTTGAGGGTTGAGGGGTTTGGGGTTTAGGGTTGAGGGTTGAGGGTTGAGGGTTGAGGGTTGAGGGTTGAGGGTTGAGGGTTGAGGGTTGAGGGTTGAGGGTTGAGGGTTGAGGGTTGAGGGTTGAGGGTTGAGGGTTGAGGATTGAGGGTTGAGGGTTGAGGGTTGAGGGTTTGGGGTTGAGGGTTTGGGGTTTGGGGTTGAGGGTTTAGGGTTGAGGGTTTAGGGTTGAGGGTTTAGGGTTGAGGGTTTAGGGTTGAGGGTTTAGGGTTGAGGGTTGAGGGTTGAGGGTTGAGGGTTGAGGGTTGAGGGTTGAGGGTTGAGGGTTGAGGGTTGAGGGTTGAGGGTTGAGGGTTGAGGGTTGAGGGTTGAGGGTTGAGGGTTGAGGGTTGAGGGTTTAGGGTTGAGGGTTTAGGGTTGAGGGTTTAGGGTTGAGGGTTTAGGGTTGAGGGTTTAGGGTTGAGGGTTTAGGGTTGAGGGTTTAGGGTTAAGGGTTGAGGGTTTGGGGTTGAGGGGTTTGGGGTTGAGGGGTTTGGGGTTGAGGGGTTTGGGGTTGAGGGGTTTGGGGTTGAGGGGTTTGGGGTTGAGGGGTTTGGGGTTGAGGGGTTTGGGGTTGAGGGGTTTGGGGTTGAGGGGTTTGGGGTTGAGGGGTTTGGGGTTGAGGGGTTTGGGGTTGAGGGGTTTGGGGTTGAGAGGTTTGGGGTTGAGGGGTTTGGGGTTTAGGGTTTGGGGTTTAGGGGTTAGGGTTTAGGGTTTAGGGTTTAGGGTTTGGGGTTTAGGGGTTTGGGGTTTAGGGTTTAGGGTTTAGGGTTTAGGGTTTAGGGTTTAGGGTTTAGGGTTTAGGGTTTAGGGTTTAGGGTTTAGGGTTTAGGGTTTAGGGTTTAGGGTTTAGGGTTTAGGGTTTAGGGTTTAGGGTTTAGGGTTTAGGGTTTAGGGTTGAGGGTTTAGGGTTGAGGGTTGAGGGTTGAGGGTTGAGGGTTGAGGGTTGAGGGTTGAGGGTTGAGGGTTTAGGGTTGAGGGTTGAGGGTTGAGGGTTGAGGGTTGAGGGTTTAGGGTTGAGGGTTTAGGGTTGAGGGTTGAGGGTTTAGGGTTGAGGGTTGAGGGTTGAGGGTTTAGGGTTGAGGGTTGAGGGTTGAGGGTTGAGGGTTTAGGGTTGAGGGTTGAGGGTTGAGGGTTGAGGGTTGAGGGTTGAGGGTTGAGGGTTGAGGGTTGAGGGTTGAGGGTTGAGGGTTGAGGGTTTAGGGTTGAGGGTTGAGGGTTGAGGGTTGAGGGTTTAGGGTTGAGGGTTGAGGGTTGAGGGTTGAGGGTTGAGGGTTGAGGGTTTAGGGTTTAGGGTGTAGGGTGTAGGGTGTAGGGTGTAGGGTTTAGGGTGTAGGGTTTAGGGTTTAGGGTTGAGGGTTTAGGGTTTAGGGTTTAGGGTTTAGGGTTTAGGGTTTAGGGTTTAGGGTTTAGGGTTTAGGGTTTAGGGTTTAGGGTTTAGGGTTTAGGGTTTAGGGTTTAGGGTTGAGGGTTGAGGGTTGAGGGTTGAGGGTTGAGGGTTTAGGGTTGAGGGTTTAGGGTTGAGGGTTGAGGGTTGAGGGTTGAGGGTTTAGGGTTGAGGGTTTAGGGTTGAGGGTT
The DNA here is from genome assembly GCA_037349345.1 of Oemleria cerasiformis. Taxonomy (NCBI): domain Eukaryota; kingdom Viridiplantae; phylum Streptophyta; class Magnoliopsida; order Rosales; family Rosaceae; genus Oemleria; species Oemleria cerasiformis. Next base: position 12,797,503 of record JAZGTL010000031.1, read on the forward strand.
TAGGGTTGAGGGTTTAGGGTTGAGGGTTGAGGGTTGAGGGGGGTTTTTGAGGGGGGTTTGGGGTTTAGGTTCTAAGTGTTTAGTGTCTTAAGGAGTTAAGGGATTAAGGGTATGGGGTTGAGGGTTTGGGGTATGGGGTTTAGGTTCTAAGGGTTTAGTGTCTTAAAGAGTTAAGGGATTAAGGGTATGGGCTATGGGGTATGGGGTCTGAGGTCTAGGGTCTGGGGTCTGGGGTTTAGGGTCTGGGGTCTGGGGTCTGGGATGTAGGGTCTAGGCGGTATGGGGTATATGGTATGGGGTTTGGGGTTTGGGGTTTGGGGTTTGGGTTTGGGGTTTGGAGTTTGGGGTTTGGGGTTTGGGGTTTAGGGTTTAGGGTTTGGGGTTTAGGGTTTGGGGTTTAAGGTTTAGGGGTTAGGGGTTAGGGTTGAGGGTTGAGGGTTGAGGGTTGAGGGTTGAGGGTTGAGGGTTGAGGGTTGAGGGTTGAGGGTTGAGGGTTGAGGGTTGAGGGTTGAGGGTTGAGGGTTGAGGGAGGGTTGAGGGTTGAGGGTTGAGGGTTGAGGGTTGAGGGTTGAGGGTTGAGGGTTGAGGGTTGAGGGTTGAGGGTTGAGGGTTGAGGGTTGAGGGTTGAGGGTTGAGGGGTTTGGGGTTTAGGGTTGATGGTTGAGGGTTGAGGGTTGAGGGTTTAGGGTTGAGGGTTGAGGGGTTTGGGGTTTAGGGTTGAGGGTTTAGGGTTGAGGGTTGAGGGTTGAGGGTTGAGGGTTTAGGGTTGAGGGTTTAGGGTTGAGGGTTTAGGGTTGAGGGTTTAGGGTTGAGGGTTGAGGGTTGAGGGGTTTGGGGTTTAGGGTTGAGGGTTGAGGGTTGAGGGTTGAGGGTTGAGGGTTGAGGGTTGAGGGTTGAGGGTTGAGGGTTGAGGGTTGAGGGTTGAGGGTTGAGGGTTGAGGGTTGAGGGTTGAGGGTTGAGGATTGAGGGTTGAGGGTTGAGGGTTGAGGGTTTGGGGTTGAGGGTTTGGGGTTTGGGGTTGAGGGTTTAGGGTTGAGGGTTTAGGGTTGAGGGTTTAGGGTTGAGGGTTTAGGGTTGAGGGTTTAGGGTTGAGGGTTGAGGGTTGAGGGTTGAGGGTTGAGGGTTGAGGGTTGAGGGTTGAGGGTTGAGGGTTGAGGGTTGAGGGTTGAGGGTTGAGGGTTGAGGGTTGAGGGTTGAGGGTTGAGGGTTTAGGGTTGAGGGTTTAGGGTTGAGGGTTTAGGGTTGAGGGTTTAGGGTTGAGGGTTTAGGGTTGAGGGTTTAGGGTTGAGGGTTTAGGGTTAAGGGTTGAGGGTTTGGGGTTGAGGGGTTTGGGGTTGAGGTGTTTGGGGTTGAGGGGTTTGGGGTTGAGGGGTTTGGGGTTGAGGGGTTTGGGGTTGAGGGGTTTGGGGTTGAGGGGTTTGGGGTTGAGGGGTTTGGGGTTGAGGGGTTTGGGGTTGAGGGGTTTGGGGTTGAGGGGTTTGGGGTTGAGGGGTTTGGGGTTGAGAGGTTTGGGGTTGAGGGGTTTGGGGTTTAGGGTTTGGGGTTTAGGGGTTAGGGTTTAGGGTTTAGGGTTTAGGGTTTGGGGTTTAGGGGTTTGGGGTTTAGGGTTTAGGGTTTAGGGTTTAGGGTTTAGGGTTTAGGGTTTAGGGTTTAGGGTTTAGGGTTTAGGGTTTAGGGTTTAGGGTTTAGGGTTTAGGGTTTAGGGTTTAGGGTTTAGGGTTGAGGGTTGAGGGTTGAGGGTTGAGGGTTGAGGGTTGAGGGTTGAGGGTTTAGGGTTGAGGGTTGAGGGTTGAGGGTTGAGGGTTGAGGGTTGAGGGTTGAGGGTTTAGGGTTGAGGGTTTAGGGTTGAGGGTTGAGGGTTTAGGGTTGAGGGTTGAGGGTTTAGGGTTGAGGGTTGAGGGTTTAGGGTTTAGGGTTGAGGGTTGAGGGTTGAGGGTTTAGGGTTTAGGGTTTAGGGTTGAGGGTTGAGGGTTTAGGGTTGAGGGTTGAGGGTTGAGGGTTGAGGGTTTAGGGTTTAGGGTTGAGGGTTGAGGGTTTAGGGTTGAGGGTTGAGGGTTGAGGGTTTAGGGTTTAGGGTTTAGGGTTTAGGGTTTAGGGTTTAGGGTTTAGGGTTTAGGGTTTAGGGTTTAGGGTTTAGGGTTTAGGGTTTAGGGTTTAGGGTTTAGGGTTTAGGGTTTAGGGTTTAGGGTTTAGGGTTTAGGGTTTAGGGTTTAGGGTTTAGGGTTTAGGGTTTAGGGTTTAGGGTTTAGGGTTTAGGGTTTAGGGTTTAGGGTTTAGGGTTTAGGGTTTAGGGTTTAGGGTTTAGGGTTTAGGGTTTAGGGTTTAGGGTTTAGGGTTTAGGGTTTAGGGTTTAGGGTTTAGGGTTTAGGGTTTAGGGTTTAGGGTTTAGGGTTTAGGGTTTAGGGTTTAGGGTTTAGGGTTTAGGGTTTAGGGTTTAGGGTTTAGGGTTTAGGGTTTAGGGTTTAGGGTTTAGGGTTTAGGGTTTAGGGTTTAGGGT